>CM053786.1:889215914-889273414 GCA_028749045.1 Cupressus sempervirens
TAAGAACCCATGGTTTTCCATTGAGTATTTGTCTCAGAAGGATGTGAAACTTATGGGTCATTTTTGGTAAACATTGTGGAAGAGGCTTGGAATTAAATTTTTATTAGGCTTAGCCTATGACCCATAGACTAATGGTCAAACAAAGTTCATTAATAGGGTCTTGGGTAATCTCTTAAGGTTCTTGTCAAAAGAATATGGTCAAATGTGGAATGAAGTAATACCCCAAGTTGATTCTTCTTACAATGAAAGCTATAATAGGACTACTAGAAAGAGTTCCTTTGAGATAATATATGGTGTTCATCCACAAGGGATCTGTGAACTTAGAGATTTTGGAATCCTAAAAGGAAGGAGTAAACATGTTGAGGACTTTGCACATTCAATGAAAGATGTGCATGAATAGGGGAAAAAGACACCAATTTTGTTAGCTTCAAAAGCTAAAGGCTAAGTTGATGATAAAAGAAGAGAGATGTAGTTTGAAGTTGATGATTTAGTCATGGTCCATCTCAAAAAGTGAATACTTTAGAAAGATATCCCTACTATGTTGCAAATGAGAAGGATAGGACACTATATACTCTTAGCCAAATAATATCAAATTGCATGTAAAGTAGACCTTCCTGTAGAGTTACCCATTTCATCAGTCTTCAATAAGAAATACTTGAGAAAATAAAAAGGTCTTGTTGCTAAAAATGAAGATAAAGTTTTAGAGGTTAGAAAAGATATCCTTAATGTGTCATTACCATCAAAGGACAAGCAATAAACTAGAAAGTCTTAGACTCAAGGGTTATGAGAAAGACTAGCCCTAGAATGTATATGGAACACCTTCTAAAATAGAGGCAACTACTTGGATTAGAGGCCAAATGGGTTGAAGAAACTAAGTTCAAGAAACTAGGTATAAGTCCTAACCTCTTGTCACCAACTATGGCATAGCTTCTTTTTTATTGGGGAGAATGGTGTAGGAGCACCAAAGGAATATGCTAGTCCTTAGTTCAAATTATGGTTTGTACATGAACCTAACTAATTCATGGAATGAATAAT
The DNA here is from genome assembly GCA_028749045.1 of Cupressus sempervirens. Classification (NCBI taxonomy): domain Eukaryota; kingdom Viridiplantae; phylum Streptophyta; class Pinopsida; order Cupressales; family Cupressaceae; genus Cupressus; species Cupressus sempervirens. Next base: position 889,216,950 of record CM053786.1, read on the forward strand.
GAATCCAAGTGGGTTTGATTTGTGCCTTAGGGTAATTTATTAGATAAGAAGGGTGTTTCAACACTAGTTGGCACAAGTTGCATAGTTTTGCCTAGAGATTGTCAAAGTTGGCTAATTTAGGCCTAATGTGAAAATTGGCATCAAATCATTTGCAAGGGATAGGAATGGAGACAAATAGGCTTCATATAGATTCTTATCTTTCATTCTACATCAATTAGGGGTTTGAGTGGATAGAGGGACATAGAAAAGGAAAAAGTTGTCATCATTGACAACATTGCAAATTTGCAAAGTTGTGATGACAACATTTTAGCAAGATTTTGCAAAATAACCAAAATTCATTATGGTATCTTCCAATAGTTGGAATTATAATGGAATATTCTTGATGAGTTGTATCCAAGGCTCAGTCTATAGGTTGTTTAATTTCTTTCTCAAAATTCAATAGAAAACTATTATCATTTAACAACATTTATATCATAGTTTAGTTTGCAACTTGAAAACCTAGTTTGCTATGGATTGAATATACTAAGTTTTTGTGATGATTAGTTATTTTTCATTTTTTTCTTTCTTTTCTAATCTTTGTGGAACTATCTATAAATATTAACCTAGTGAAATAAAAATACAAGCTCACTAGCCTATTCACTACCAAGATCAGTGTTTGTTCAATAAACATGTCAGTATTTAATTTACCATTGTGGGATATTCACAGATGTTGAGGACCTTGAAGGGAATCTAATGTAAAATGTAAATACTAGAGTAAGATTCCTCAATATGGAGATTTATATTTTTAAGATCTTGCACCGGGCGAGCAAGTTTAAGCCTAACTAGGAGTAAGACTAGTAATAGTAAATTAATACTTGTAGGGATGGATTGAGAAAGATAACTAAAGGTCATGGCTATATTGTTCGAGGTGTTGTGAGGTGTGGATTTTGGGTAGGAGTTAGTGAATTCCTTTGATTGAGATTGAATCAAGAAACCAAGAATTAGTCTTAAACCTTAGTAACTAGGTTCTGTCTACAGTGGGTCTTATATGGACATAGTGTGGGGCCGAAACCATACAAATATCAAGGTTATTCCAAAATGGTATCAGAATGCTAGATTAGTTCTAGGGATCATTTGTCAAGTTTTTTATTAGCTTTTGGAAAGGTGTGTCTGGAGGCATAATTGAGTCTTAAGGCTACTATCCTAAAATATAGGAATCTAAGAGATTGGTAAGAAAAGTAAGGTAAGAATGTGCAAGAAGACCCTAAAAAAGGATAAAATAGTAGAGAATGGAGTCCTATGTCCTTGTAAAGTACTTGGCATGGAAATTGAGAGGTGTGTGCATAGAACATACCCAAGTGAGTTCTAGGTGTTTGATTGGGTCTCAACTTGGTAGAGAGGTCTTAGATAGGAGAAGGAAATTGAGTTGATTCTCCTTAAAAGTGGAGTTATAGAAAGAAGCCCAAGGGCTTAGAGTGAAGTCTTAGTAAATATTCTTAGTGACTCAATTTGAAATATCTCCCTATCATTTCTCTTCTTTTAATTCTTTATTAGGACTTTCTTCTTTAATAGAAAAAAATCCAATTTTATCATTTCAATCATAACTTTCTAGGAAAATTTACCATCTTAAAATAAAATTCATCATCTTCATTAGGAAAGAGGCAATATTTTGTAATCTTAGAATTATAAGGTTTTAAAGGTTTTGTCTTCTTTACTCTCTTGGGACATGCATATGAAAAATGAGCAAATTCTTTGTATGTTTGGCAAGAAAAAGCTTTCCTACCTTCAATTTCCCTCTTTATGAGTAATGCATGGCCTTCATCAATCTTCTTGTCCTCTTCAAGCTTAGTTTTACATTCTCTACCACAATTTCCACTTATGCTCCCACTTCTTTTTAATATAGCTTTGTCTTTATGTATAGTAGTTCTAAAAGTAGTCTCTATTTTGGTTACTCATTATTTCTACTTCAATCTCCATTCAAAAAGTTTCAACATTCCAAGTAGTGACTCTTTGTTAACGTTATGTGTAACAAGAATAATTTATTCAATTGATAATACCTTGTTCTCATAATTAGTTGTCAAAGCCTTCAAATTATTGTAGACAATATAATATTCAGTATGAACCCCATCACAAATATTTTTGCAAAAAGAGGGGTAAAAATTTATTAAGACAGAAAGGAATACAACAAGGAGAGCTCAACAAGGAGCTCGATCCTGAGCAACAAGATCATCAAATTCTTGCACCATCTCAAAGGACAATTGCCCCCTATCCCTAATATTCCAACCCGAATCATGACTAGAAGCCCATTTGGGTAAACAATCAGCAGGTCTATTCCATTCTCGCAGAATATACTTGAACCTAATGAACTAAAAAGAGGAAGAGAAGAAAAGAATCTGCTTAATGACAGTGGCCAGTGGCCAACTAACATCCTCAAGCTCTTGCGAAGAAAGCATGTTCACCACCACTTGGGAATCAGACTCACAAATAATCTTACTCCATCCCCTCAAGCAACATTGTTCCACAGCATATAAAATAGCCTGAGCTTCCATGAGATTGTTAGTATAATCACCCTTATGAATTGAGAAGAAAAATTTAACATTCCCAGAACTACAACGAGCCACTCCGCCAATACCAGCCGGACCAGGATTCCCACGAGAAGAACCATCACTGTTAATTTTCAAAACTCCACAGGGAGGAGGAGTCCAGTGCCCATCCCGATTAACCCGACCCTTCCTCTGATGGTGAAGCTGCCTAGACATAGAAGGAAACCTATGAGCCGCAACCCCATCCTGCAGATGAAAATTGAGGCGATTACAAATAGCAAGATCAACCGGATCCATACCCCCATCAAGCTCACACTTCACAAGAATAGTTTCCTGGAGAGAATGTGATATTTTCCACCAAAGATGCAAAACACCAAGCCGAACATCTTGGAATATGCGATGATTCCTCTCCAACCAGATATGCCAAAGCATGAAAGATGGGCCAGCAATCCAAGCAGCATGGAGAGAAGAAGACTTGGAGGGAACACTACCCAAGGGAGCCCAGAACTTAGGCAAAGAGGAAGCATGCCGACAAGAGCAACCCCAAGCGCTCCACCAAAGGTGCCATATCTGAGTAGAATAGGAGCAATGGAAGAACAGATGGGAGACAGACTCCTCTCCATTACCACACAAAACACAAGAAGAGGGGCCCTGAAATCCACGTTTACAAAGATTATCCTAGGTAAGACAACGGTTGTGAGCCACTAGCCACATGAAAAAATTGCACTTGGACCAAGAAACTTTATTCTAGACTTGCTTCCACCAAGGGACCTCAGCATCCCCAAATAATTGTCTAGTTATCTCCTGATACCCAGCAGAGACATGATATTTACCAGACAAGGTACCGCCCCAAGCCAATACATCTGGACCAAGCAAAGAGGAACACTCTCTAGAGGCTGGAATTTGAGAAAGCTCCTGACGATCCATGTCTGTACCTCCAGGAGGCCAATCAGAGGAATGCTTCCATCTATAACCAACAACAGGTCCCAATTGATAAGGAGTCTTGTAATAAGCCACTTTATCCCATCCAGCGGCCAGAAAAGAGTCACAAAGAGGCTGAAGATGAGGGTATATGGATAAAATGGAAGGGAATCCATCACAAGCATCAGACCAAAACAAAACCTGAGAGCCTCCTTTACATATCTAGAACAGACCCCTCTTCACCAACATCGCACCTGTCTTCAAAGTATGCCAAACCATTGAGCCACAACCTTCAAGAGGAAGTGCAGAAACAGAGCAAGGATCAGCACCATGAAAATATTTATGAGTGATAATACGAGCCCAAATTTGATGTTGTCCAGAGCACCATCGCCAATAAAGTTTAGTAGCCAAAGCTTGTCTACTCAATAGAGTAGAATGAAGACCTAGACCACCCTCCTTTTTAGGCCTACAAATAGTTGCCCAATTAACCAAGCTCCATTTAGTACTACGCAAATTACCACTCCAAAGGAATTGTCGAGAAAGAGCATCAAACTCCTTGAGAAAGTAAATAGGTGCAGCATGAACCATGCTTCTATAAGTAGGAAGAGCTTGGATAACAACTTGAAGAAGAGTAACCCGGGCAGCAGTAGAAAGTCATCTATGAGTCCAATGATTTACCTTATCCTGAAGCTTGGTAATCAAATTTTGCGTGGAAAAATCTCAATTATCTTACCAAAATATCTTCTAATTGATTCATCTTCCTACATCTTAGCACTATCAAACATATCTTTTCAATTAAGAAGCTTAGATTTCTTTATAGATACTTCATGTTCAAAAGACTTTGCAACTTAATCCAAATTTTATCTGCAAGTTGTAAGATTTTTACCTCAACATATTTTGATTCTAGAATCTAGATGATAGAAATTCTTTTCTGGCATACACGTTGTACATGAATAGATCTTTTCCAGGTCTTGAGTACACAAATCAAACACTATTTCATTTATCACTTTTGTGTTTTCCCTTGTGAACATCCAATAGTCAACTCCCATGCATAAGAAGCGAGTCCACATTTTCTCATTCTGATTGTCATAGTTCTCTCCATCAAATTTTGGACTTTCCTTCTTAAATATTGCCATGGATCTACTTAAGTTGTTAAAATTTATCTTCAAGTATCCAAGCCTCTAATACCAATTATTAGAAAGTAAAGTCCAACAACACAATGCAAGGGTGGTGAATTAGTTATTTCCTTAAACATGTTAAATTACTTTTATCAAATTTGAAACATATAACCAATATATACAACAACCTTAAGATAACAACCATGCATAATAACCCAAGATTTTCTAGCTAGTTCCAAATCCTTTATCAGAGGGAAAACCCCAGTGACAATGATGCCTACAAGATGATGTCCTAATATAAAAGTTCCTTATGAAGGATAAGACTTTAGCTGGAGACAATTACATGTAGTCCCTTTCCAGAGATTTTGAATCCCCACTATAAGATTCCAACCCTAATAAGAGATGCTTCAACCCTCTTATAAGATGATAAGAAGTCACCTTCAAAGCCACTATCCAAATTTCTTCAAAACTATCTTGACATAAAAAAATTCAAGACAATATATCCAAGAGTGAATTGACTAATATAAGAACTTATCTTACCAATACAATTCCTTTGAATTTCGTAACACATCATCGACATCATTCTATGCTCTGATCAAAATGAATTTGCATTTAAAGCTCGCATAAATATATAATTAAATAATGAGCCAATTATAACCAAGGAAAATATCAGTCCTTTGTACCAACTCCTAAGATAATTAATCGAGTCAGCCTTAAGGCTTGCCCAATGTACAATGAATACTATACAACCTGAAAAAGATATTAAATTATATATGTTACATTACAAATATAACTTCCAAAAATGATATAACCAAAGGTAGACCTATAGAGAATAATCCAAAAGTTATCATTCACAAGTCTTCACAAAATTCTCACTAATTATGTTACCTCAAACCTATCACCACAAATATGTCTTCAACAAAAATCCAATCCCTGTGAACAAGCTTTAAGCTCACTAAATAGATACAACTCAATTAACAATACATTGTTCCCTACACACTATCCTGCAATAAGTCTTTTGTAAAACTATCATAAGTAACTAAAAACTTCATATTACTTTCCACAAACATAAGAACATCATAAATAGATATCTAACAACACTGCTAATCTTTTAGAGTACAATTTTGCATTCTCTAACCATGTTGACAGAAACTCTTTCTACAACTCTGATTGTTCCATCCAAAAAAATGATGTGTTTACCAAAAACAAGACAAACCAATTCATGAATAGAACCCATCGCACTCAATTATCTCTCCAAAAATACCAACAAATTCCTCAAAAGTATAGTTTCAGCATTCATGCGAACAATTCGACCACAAATATTCTTTACAAAGAAAGAAACTATCCACATAAGCTTTTCTTCGTCGTGGGTTCCATGCTAGCACATATACTAATAAATTTATTTTAAAACTAAAAATTTCGATCATTATAAAAGTTAATTTGAACATGTCCATTCTCTTGTCATGTCGCTATAGCTGGTCTCCTCAAATTTTCTATACATGAAATTCTGCGAGGGTTATGGAAAAATATTGAATCCTTTCAGTTGCCTTTCCTCCTCACAATTTGTTCTTTCATGAACGCTCCTATCGTGAGCGCTTTGCAAAAAGATCTTCATACAAATGGCTTCATAGAGGATGACTCTACATCATTTTAGGCACTCTAGCAACTTCTACTCCGAGGCAAAAGAACTTCAATGCACAAATTTCACCAATGTGGAATATAAATGGCGCAACTTAATCTGTGACATACAATCAAAGGGAATAGATATTTGAGCAGTTACAAGATTGTAATGTATTACACCAATAAACAAAGCCATCACAATAAAATATAACCAATATAATGATAAAATCAATCACTTGTACACCAAGAGTTCTCATGTATTTTTCCATGTATGAAAAAAGACGAAATTAGTTTAAATTTTAGAAGATTTGACAATTCAAATTAGATCCACTTCTAATATGATATCAATTGATGACATCTATGAAACTAATTTCATTTTAAATTTACATCAATATTTTTTGTGATGTAATAAATTGAATGAATTGAGCCAAGAGCTTACAATATAATGAGGTCTTGGGTTTGAGTCTACTAGAGCTTAACACAGAATAATAATTAATCTTGACAAATAATAGTAAAATAATAAATAATCTAAGCTTTGGTCCATTACCTCTCAAAAAATAAGAATAAATTGAATGTATTAAAATGTACATTTTTAAAACAGAGATTAATTTTTGTACTAAATGTTTGCAATATAGATCAATACAAATATAGAAAAATTAATAAGTTTATAATTATTTAGAATAGTGAATATTTAAAGAAAATAGCCTTTCAACTTATGTTTATCAACTCTTTATGGCAATTGTGATGTTCCCAAAAAAAAAAAGTAGGAAAAAGAATACAATAGATGCTCAAGTAATCCTACCTTAAGAAAAATTAAAAGATATAATATTCACATATGAAATAAGTTATTCAAATAACCAGAGTAATGACGATTTCAAATACAATTAATAAATATAATTGTTGCTCATTGATTCTATAAACAAAAAAATTAATTCAACATTGTCATTATTTAGGGTACCACTAAATGTCACACATTAAGGATGAAAGTTAAGCTTGGAAAACATAAGTCAACTCTAACTATTTAACACATTTAGCCAGGAAATCAAACCTTAGTATGTGATGTTTAAGTCATTTGTATTAGTTGGAGCAACATTGTGACATTGTAACAAAATAAATATATTTTTTGATGAATAGTCATTTTTTATAAATAATAAAGTTACATATTCACAAAAAAGCTGCAAGCCTAAACTTAGCCACTAAAAAACATTTAAAGCCCTCAGACGGTAAGAGCACAGTCATCCCAGGAAGGAGGATCACAATCTTCAGAACCCCATACATCAATAGGATTAATGGGTGGCTTCATCAGCATCATCAATAAAATTATATTTTAGGGGAATTTCCTTTAAGTACTCTCAGCTTCGGCATGCTTTCATCAGATTTGAAATAAAATTACTTAGAACCATATGGCTTAGAATGTTTTAAGAGAGACAGGTTCTATCTTGCCACTGTCGGATGGCTGACCTTAGCAAGGAACGGCCAATCGCCTGCCGACGGATCCAGAATCTGATCCAATCTCTCACATTTCAGAGCATTTTCAACCTCTTCAACCAGTAGCGGCACAGCCAGTTTCCCGGTGAGCAGCTGAAGAATGATGATTCCCAGGCTGTAAACATCGGATTTCGTAGAATATTTGCCGGTCGCGAAGTACTCTGGATCCATGCAACAGAGAGTGCCTTTTGGCTCCGACTCAGTGTGTAAATCACGGGACAGAGGACGAGCTTATCTTGCTCACACAATTCTCATCATGGAGTATATTTTGGGGTTTCAAATCGCGGTGGACGATTGGATCGGGTGTAAAACTGTACAGAAACTGCAAAGCGGAGCATACTTGGGCGGCGATGCGAAATCTGGCGTACCAGGGAAGAGGCCGACGGGTTCTTCTGGAGCTTAGATGATCCGCCAGGCACCCGTTGGACATATACTCATACAATATACATCCTCCCTCGAAACAGGCGCCAACAACTCTCACCAAATGTGGGTGCCGTGCTTCTCGTAGAATATTGATCTACAAATACAAGTTTCTGAGGAACTTGAAATGGAAATACAAATCCGCTGTCATTTGTTCTATTCATTCTCATTCCAGATCTTATGTTTCATCTATGTGAGCATTTATACTGATAAGTGTCTATATGTTCCATTCATTCTTATGAAAGATCTATTCATGTGAACCACTACTTATGAAACATGAGTAACTCAAGAGCTACACAATTAAATGACTATAGCAAAGTAAAGAAGAAAATAAATAAAAATATAGATTTGATCTTTTGAACCAAATAAATTATTACATTTTATCTATTTATATAAAAATATTTGAAAAATAAAAATGAAAAAGAAAAGCATATCTTTTTGCACAATTATGTTAGCTTTTATGAAAAATGATATTTATTCAAGATATCTGTAATTCAATAGTAGTGTAAAATTCTATAGTTAAGCATGCCTAGTGAGACCCAGTTTCACCTCTACTAACATCACCTTGATTTAATGAATGCTAATCCATTCATAAGTTTGTGTAACTGAAAACTACAATTTAACTTCTTGTAAAGAACAATTATGATATTTTAACAATTATATATTTAACAAAATTACAAATTTAAAAATTAGAAAAATTACAATTCCAAAAAAAATCCAACTGTTTGTGGATTTCGATATACTACAGATATATACCTCGCGTTCGAACTCTTGCTGGCCCTGTAAACTGTTCTCCCTGAGAATTTTAACTGCAACGGTTCTCTGCCCTATTTCGCCTTTGTAAACGACGCCGTAGCCTCCTTCCCCGAGTTTTAAATGCTCAGAAGTTTGATGTTGCGGTTTTGACATGATCGTCAAAGGTGTACTCCCTGAATTCATGATTATAAAATGACGAGGGGTTGACGGTTTTGACCGGCGCCCTTGAAAGCAACCGATTTTCAAGATGTTTAATTTGGGCTTCTTTGTCAATCATCGCTTCAAACTTTTGCTGCGCTTCTCGCAGTTCATGGATTGCTTCGTTTCTTTCACATGAGATTTTTCTTATCCTTTCCGCCACTGACTTGACACTTTCTTCAACCTCGCTTTTTCGCCTGCGTAACTCTTTGCATCTCTCTTCAGCAAGACTTAGGAACAACACTATCTCTTCTTTCTCTTTGACCGTTTCTACAATAGCGGATTCCAGCTCTGTAACCTGATAAATATTGTTTGGGAAAGTTTAAAGTTTTTTCAATCAATGTTTGAGATTACACTATCCACTACCAAAATAGAATAGAAGAAAGAAACATTTCAATCACACACTTTATGATCTATCGTAACTTCTTCTATTTCCTAAAACATTTTGATACGAAGAACACTTGCACAAGTAAATATAAAGGCAGTATATTTGCAATAGTGTCTAAAGTGTTAAAAAGAGCACGTACTCTGTAATTCGCTTTAACCTTGGCTGCTTCTGCTTCTTTGCGTTTGGCGATCTCCTTTCGCGATACTGCTTCCGCCTTCTCAGCCACTCTCAAGGCCTGCCCGAGCTGCTCCTTCAAGCTCTCAACATCCTACATTAAAATCCTGCGTTATTCAGTTGCTACGAAGATCACAAATGAGCATATTTAGTTATGTTTATAATCATTACTCATTTATTGGGAGGAAATATGTCATCCTTAAAAGGTATAAATTAAGGAAGAAATTAAGCTTGAAAAAATAAGTCAACTTTGACTATTTCACAGTTTTAGAGGAACCTCTTAAACATCACATATTAAGGCTTGATTCTTAGGCTAAAAGTGCTGACTTATTTTTCCGAACTTAATTTCTTCCTTACCCTATGATGTTTAAGGGTAGCCCACTTTTAGCATAGAAATTAATCCATTGTGTGTGATGTTTAAATGTCCAAAAGAAATACCTGATTTACATGGTGTCCAGCTAGGGCAGTTCCTGTTGGAAATGAGAATGGAGTAACTGAGAGGGAGAGGGGGTGAATCAGTTACCACAAAAACATTTCACAGTCTCTTAGATGTCTAAAAGCTTGTTCTTAGTTACAAATTACTGAAACTTGATAATGCAGCAAATAATAATAATTATTAAGAATTGATAACCAAAAAAAATTCAGCAATCATGAACACTAGAGACACTAGATTTAACGTGAAAACTCAATATGGAAAAAACCACCAATGTAACTAGTTACTGTTTTTCACTCTTCTGAAGTGAGCCCTGTTAGGAGCCAACCCTGTTAAAGATTACAAAACACACTGTTAGGTGACCCTGTCAGAGAATTTAATCACCCTGTTAGGAGTGGCCTTGCTAGAGGTCTTTAGAACAATTCAACTGAACTGTCATCTTGTTAGAGGATTTATAGAATGGTTGTTAAACCAACTCTATTAAGAGATTTTGAGTTCACTGTTACAATGGTTAGAAAGCAACAATGAAGTGATCTGATACAATATGCAACTTATCTTTGCTGATTACAAATCTCTATTTATCCTTGACCGAATCCTTGCTGATCAAATACAACTTTTCAGCTCCTTCAACGCATCTGATCCTTCATCAGACTTTTTTGAACATTCATCTTTTTATTTCACACTATAATGCACCTTCATAATTTTTGCACTTCTTTCTTTGATTTACAACTTGAGTGACCATATATACCTTTCAAATTATCTTAGTCGGCTCAAATCACTAACCAATAATCAAACAAATACAATAGTCGGCTAGAAATATTTAAAATTACAAACTAACAAATCCCTTTACTAGCTGACCTTGCTCGGTTAATACTATTCAGAAAATAATTCTTGTGTTAACCGATTGAGCTCGGTTAATACAGCGAACTCCGTGACAACCCTTCAATTGCCGGGAGAACTCGGTAAGTACTGATTTTTCATAGATGACCGAGTGAGCTCGGTGGAAACTGTTTTTGCCAAATTCCTTTGTTGATCGAGTGATCTCGGTTAACACTGTCTACCTCATTTTCTTCGATAGCCGAGTGAGCTCAGTTAACACTTGTCTGCCTTATTTTCTTTGATGACCGAGTAAGCTCAGTTAATACTATCTGCTTCATTTTTTTCGATGACCGAGTGAGCTCGGTTGACACTATCTGCCTCATTTTCTTCGATGACCGAGTGAGCTCAGTTGATACTGACTGCTTCATTTTCTTCAATGACCGAGTGAGCTCAGTTAGCTGAGATTAATAACTGATATGACATTTGTGTGACATTAAGGACAACATTATCCAACAATCTCTGTAAGGAAACTTGGCAATAAAGAATATAACTGTTTCCACATAACCCGTAATAGATCTGAAATAAGCACAGAATTAAAATCCACATGCAAGAGAATAGACAACATACTCACAAAATTGTGACACAAGATATACCCTGGAAAACCCTCATTGAGGGAAAAAACCCAGCCTCCAAAAGCATCCATCATCATGTATTATTCAGCAAAAATACTATTGCCATACAACCATGGAAGCCTTCATGGCCGTAGCCACAACCGAGAAAACTATGTGAACAAGCATGAATCCACACATCCCATGCCATGCTTTCAACCTTCACAAATGCTCCCTTGGCTAACCTGTCAAGCCTTGTCCCGCTCAACTCTTTCCTTTTGTCTTCTCCTTGTCACACACACTCTCTCTCTCTCTCTCTACAACAACTACCCTTGTGGCTGCTTATATAGTAGCAAGTCCCACAAAACCACCAAGTGGTATTACATAAACCATGTGCTAAAACCATGTGCTACCTAACCCACTGACCCCACATTTAATATTGAGCATTTAATTCTTTTCCCTAATATTAAATAATTACATGAAATATTTTCACAATGTTACAATACAACTCATCAAAAATATTCGATGGGAATCTTTACATGTTGCACGTCCATCTAGGTACAACATTACATAATAAAAATAAAATAATAAAATAACAATATTATGTAATGTGTGCAACACCCATTATCTCAACAATCTCCCACTTGTTGTATACATTGCATAGGGTCAATCCGTAGCCACATAAATGAACAAGGGAACAATCCCTCCTAGCACATCCACCATCATGGATCAAAATACACCAAGTGCTCCATCCAAAGAGAAAGCCACCCAACCTGTTGCAATAGAAGATCATAAAATCCTGTACCAACTAAAATTTCAAGCACAAAAACCTGATCCAAAGGTAATCACATGTATCCGTAGTTGTCAAAATATCCATAGCTGAAATAGCACCCACAGCAAAGTGCCAAACCCATCCAACTATCCATACCTCAAAGGTATAACAAGTGAATCTCATATCACCAACATATCCAATCTGCAACCTGCAATCACAAGCCTCAAGAGCAATACCTGCCACATATATACCAAGAAGCTCCTACTGCAAAAGATAATGTCAAATCTATAACCAATCCACTCAACACATCTCAAAGAAGTGAATCCATGTAGCATCAAGGACATCCACAATACATAAACTGATATCCTGCAAGAACAACTCTCATAACAAGTCTCCAATGCTCTCCCAAGTTCACCACAACCAACAGAGGAAAGAGATAAAGTAATAACCATGTCATCTCATACATGAGCACAAACCAGTGATCACAATCTCCAACCAATCTCAAATCCAATGTAGTCAAAACTGAACATCCAGGAAGATAACCAAGACTAGAGAAACCATGCAAATCATAACCTGTATCATGTCCTTGTACACACACCTCTAGATGTAAACTGTGCAAGTATGATCTCCTCCATAAAACCCCAACAAGAAGCCTCAACAACACCCAAACCATACCATATAGCTAATCATGGATGTAAGCCTCTCACAAGAAGATCAAACTCAATAAAAACCATTCCTAAACCAAGAAATAACCATTCCTAATCTAAGGAATATGCCCAATATAAAACCATCTCCCAAACTCAACCAGCATAACAACATATGCACATGGAGATAACCAATGCTAAACCATCTCTCAAATGAACCCTCCAGAACTAACTCATGTACCATAGCTCAAGATCCATATCCATGAAAGATAAGCATAAATATAATGCAACTGAGAGAATCAATGGGCTATACCTCTCAAGTAGCAAACCGCTGAGTAGACCAAGAGTGGGGAATGAGAATGCTCATCAAGATACCCAAGTCTCCAACCAAGACTCATCTAAGAACAATCTCCTCTCAAGTCCATATCAGGTGACTGCCCCTCGGACTTCCTGCTGAAACCATCAACTGTCCCAACAAATACTTCTCTAATCTAAGAGAAATCAGCATCACCACCGTCTCTAAGTATCCATGAGCACCTGTAACCAATCAATCCATGCCAACTCCAAATGTAACATAGCAATATCATGAAGTATCCAGCTTATGATTAGTGTACTCAATACCAAGAAACTAAACCAAAATCAATGTCAAAGTTCCAACCATGGCCTCAGGAACATAAACATGACAACATGATCTTACCATCTCAACCAAAGAGATAACATGCTCCATATGAACATACCATAACATGTCACAACTCTAAACGCGTATCAGGAGTATACCATGACATAATAATGAAACCATCCTCACACCAAGGATAACATGCCAAATTAAAGCATAAACCACACCTTTGCCAAGAACCCTGTGAGTCCTCAAGATGCAACCATCTTCACACACCATGAAGAAAACCATCTCCACATACTAGGAAGAACCATCTCCACACACCATGAAGATAACCAAGAACTCCATGAGTCCTCAAGATCTAACCATCTTCAAACACCATGAAGATAACAAGTGCACCATGCAAATGTCAAAGACGCTTCTGCAGCAACAGGATCTAAGACAAACCTCCAACATCTGCAAACACTCAATAAATATATCAATGCCAACAACTCCCACTCAACCATGGTACCAAGTCACCTATGGCATCATAAAATCCATCCTCTCCAAACCAAGAAGATATAAACCAAACCAGGAACTAATCCTGCACTGTCACCCCATCACTGTCACAAGCTCCCACTAAACCATGTATCCAAGCTATCCATGACATCATGATGAAAAAAAACCATCCTCTAACCATGAGAATCAACCAAGGCATCAAACTATCAAAGAACTCAAAGTGCACATCATGAGCTCCTCAAAAAGAAAACAAATAACCATGATCCTCAACCAAGAAGATATACCACCATAACTGAATCAAAAATCCAAGCTAATGAACATCAAGGATGTACCTGTATAACCAATCATGTCATGCCAAAATCCATGGCACCATGATCACATCCATGAACCGAGTATCTGGCTCTCAATATGTCCAACCTGTCAGCATAAAATAGTCAACCACAATCCTCCACCATGACTGTACCTGGTAACAACATCTCATCCCTTCTACATGAAGAAAGAATCAGAAAATCATGTGACTCGGGGCATAGACAACCCAAATCCAAGCCACCAATCTAAATATGCATCAATAATAAAAGATCAATGGGCAAAGACAACCCATAACCAAGCTATAAATGCAACCTGTAAGTATAGACCGCTTACAACACTACACAACTTGTAGACCCAACAAGTCATCATGCATATCCAAACTAAACACTGATAACCATATCATCATGAGACCAAACTAAAATATGAATTGAGTATACAATGACATCAAATCTTAAATCTCCAATGCCATAAACTCACAATGTTACCATAGTCAAAATATGTCTATAAAATGTTCAAATCAATATATCACCAAATAAATCATGCCAAACCTGCACCAAATCTGAACCAATGTGTAGAGCTCTCCAAGAGCTTTCTGTTGACTACTTGAAGTCCAAAATCTGACTCCGTATGCCCAAGTTATGCCCTAATCCGTGCTCAAAATAAATAACATCTAACTTTAGGGCTCTTAAAACCTGAAAAAAATTTTAAATCACAAAACCAAACCTACACCATGTTGTAGTGCTCTGAATTAGCTTTCCAACGCCTATAAGAACTCTGAAATCCAATATTCTGAGAGAAAGTTATTGTCGTTTTACTAAGACAGTCTTTTTACCATTTTCACTGCGATTTTTCATTTTTAATTTTTTTCAGTGACTAAAATTTCGACGGGATTAAATTTGACGGCCATCACGAGCTGAAATCAAAAAACTCTTTCATTTCCTCTGAACATGGCCAATTTAGGGCATATTATATATCAAATTTTATGGAAATGTCGTCCAGGTCTGTTTTTACCTAAGAGGTCATTTTTGCATGCTACCCCCTAAAACCCTCATTTAAATGAAACATCCGAAAAACTCTTTTGTCCAACAATTTCCCATGCCCAAATCTTTTAACATCCCATCATAACAGCAAATCCAAAACCCTCAGATCTGCAATAAATCATTCATATATCTTGCCCTTTTTTATCCTCTCATGCATTCCCATGGATTTATTCTAGGGTTACAATAATATACCATAGCTCTGATACCACTTGTAAGGAAACTTGGCAATAAAGAATATAACTGTTTCCACATAACCCGTAATAGATCTGAAATAAGCACAGAATTAAAATTCACATGCAAGAGAATAGACAACATACTCACAAAATTGTGACACAAGATATACCCTGGAAAACCCTCATTGAGGGAAAAAACCCAGCCTCCAAAAGCATCCATCATCATGTATTATTCAGCAAAAATACTATTGCCATACAACCATGGAAGCCTTCATGGCCGTAGCCACAACCGAGAAAACTATGTGAACAAGCATGAATCCACACATCCCATGCCATGCTTTCAACCTTCACAAATGCTCCCTTGGCTAACCTGTCAAGCCTTGTCCCGCTCAACTCTTGCCTTTTGTCTTCTCCTTGTCACTCTCTCTCTCTCTCTCTCTCTCTCTCTCTCTCTCTCTCTCTACAACAACTACCCTTGTGGCTGCTTATATAGTAGCAAGTCCCACAAAACCACCAAATGGTATTACATAAACCATGTGCTAAAACCATGTGCTACCTAACCCACTGACCCCACATTTAATATTGGGCATTTAATTCTTTTCCCTAATATTAAATAATTACATGAAATATTTTCACAATGTTACAATACAACTCATCAAAAATATTTCATGGGAATTTTTACATGTTGCACGTCCATCTAGGTACAACATTACATAATAAAAATAAAATAATAAAATAACAATATTATGCAATGTGTGCAACACCCATTATCTCAACAATCTCCCTCTTTGGCATTGATGGCAACACAACATGTCATAACAGAATGAAATTTTGAAATAAGTCCAATAAGATAACAGACTTCTCCCTCTTTTAATAGTCTCCCTCTTTTAAGGAACTTCATAGCAGATTTTTTTTCAAATTTCACAAATTTTAGAAGGATATGACATATATGACAGTAGATCTCTCCCTCTTTGACAACACATGCCAAAGATAACAGAAGTAAAGTGAATTGCAATGTACCTTTAGTACTAATTCATATGCAAGGATTTCTGATTAAACTGCATCAACAGATAGATCTTCAATCTTATATGCGTTGATGCATCACTAAAACTTATTTTAGTGAACTTCAGATAGGGGAATGACTCCTAACTTACCTCTAAGATACAAAAATGTATCCTTAGATAAGGGCTTTGTGAATATATCAGCAATTTGTTCTTTTGTCTGAACATATTCCAATCTGATCTCCTTGTCTTGCACCAATTCTCTGACAAAATGATATTTGATTGCAATATGCTTGGTCTTGGAATGCATCACTGGATTCTTGAATATGTTGATTGCACTAGTACTGTCACAGAACATAACAACTGGTTCTTTGATTTCCATCTTCATTCCTTGTAATAACTACTTAAACCAAACAATGTTGGAACAGTTTACTGCTGCAGCAACATACTCTGCCTCTGTTGTAGATTGAGATGTACAATTTTGCTTTTTGCTTGTCCAAGAAACCAATCTCTTTCAAGGAAAGAATGCTCCTCCACTTGTGCTTTTTCTGTCATCAAGATTCCCTGCCCAATTAGCATCAGTAAAAACTTTCAAATCCAAATTACCTCCAAATTTGTACCATAGTCCATAATCTTCAGTTCCTTTCAAATATCTCATTATTCTCTTGATTGCCATTAGGTGAATTTCTCTTGGTTTTGCTGAAAATCTTGCAACAATACCAACTGCAAGAGCAATATCTGACCTGGTATCAACTACATACTGCAACTTTCCAATCATAGATCTATACAATGTTTAATCTACTTCTTTGGATTCATCATCTTTGGTAAGTTTCAATCCAGTACACATAGGAGTTCCAACAGGTTTGCAGTCCTTCATACTAAACTTTTTCAATATCTCCTTGATGTATTTTGATTGAGTAATGAAGATGCTATTCTTATTTTGTTGAATTTGAAGACCAACAAAGAATTTTATTTCACCAAACATAGACATTTCAAATTCCTTATTCATTTGTTCTAAAAATTCTTTGCAAAGATCATCATTCCCTATGAAAACAATATCATCTACAAATATTTCTGTCAAGACAATCTTATTATCTGGTCCTTCCTTTATATACAAGCTACTATTATCATTAGTTCTTTGAAAACCGATTTGAATAAGATAGTTATGCAATCTTTCATACCATGCTCTAGGAGCTTGTTTCAGACCATACAATGCCTTGTGTAATTTGCAAACCATGTTTCTTTTATCTGGATCAACAAAACCTTCAGGTTGTTCAAGGTAGACCTCTTCATTCAGTATTCCATTGAGGAATGTTGACTTGACATCCATCTGATAAACTTTGAATCCTTTGTGAGCAGCATATGCAAGTAAGGTTCTGACTCCTTCCAATCTGGCAATAGGAGCAATAGTTTCCCCATAATCTATCCTTCTTCTTGAGAGTATCATTTGCATACCAATTTGGCTTTGTTTCTGGATACCTTACCATCTTCAGTCAACTTGTTTCTGAATACCCACTTGGTTCCAATTATATTCTTATCTTTAGGCCTGGGTACAAGAGTCCATGTCTTGTTCTTCTCTATCTATTCTATTTCCTCATTCATTGCCTCAATCCAACTATCATTTGCCAAGGCATCTTTAATACTTCTCGGTTCAAAATCAGCAAGTAAACAAGTATTTTTTGAATTACATCTTGTCAGGGTTCCTTTAGATTTGTCTCCAATGATCTGATCTGGTGTATGATGTCTTCTGACATATTTGGCTAATACAAGTTCTTTACCTCTTGAATGAGTTTCATTGATATCTGCTTGTTCTTCAATTTCATGTTCAGGCTGTTCTGGCTTGGTTGCTTTAGACTCGGTAGATACTTGCTCGGTAGTGTCTAAATGTTGTTATGGCTCGGTTTGAACTATTTGCAACTTGGTTACTGAAGACTCAGGAGTTGAGGATTCTTGAGTGAACGGTATACTTGGTATGGTATTTGGTTCAATGTAAACAAATCTCTTGTAGTCTTCATATATCTTTTTACTTTCTTCTTCTGATTTGTCTGCAAACTCATCGACTTTCACATGTGCACTTTCTATGACTTTGTGAGTGGATAGATTTAAACATCTATATGCTTTGCTTTTGCAAGAATATCCCAAAAATATTCCTTCATCACCTTTTACATCAAATTTTCCTTTTCTAGATTCTTTCAAAATATAACATTTGCTTCCAAATACTTTCAGATAACTTACATTTGGTTTGTAGCCATACCATAATTCATAGGGAATCTTGAATGAGTCCTTCTTCAACTGTACTCAATTTAAGGTATGAACTGTAGTGCTGATGGCTTTCTTCCAGTATTTGATAGCAATGTTTTTTCTATCATCAGGGTTCTTGCACAATCCATAATAGATCTATTTCTTCTTTCAGCTATTCCATTTTGTTCTGGAGTTCTTGGTGCTGAAACCTGTCTTTTAATACCTTTTTCAATGCAGAAGCTATTGAATTCATGTGAAATGAATTCACCACCTCTGTCTGACCTTAAACATTTTAGCCTTTTCCCTGTTTCTTTATCTACTCTTGCCAAATACCATTTGAATTTCTCAAATGCTTCTGATTTATTCCTTAGATACATGACAGTCATCATTCTTGAATAGTCATCAACAAAAAGAATGAAAAACTTTTCTCCAGTATAGCTTTCTATTCCAATGGGTCCTCATAAATCAGTATGCACAATTTCTAATATATCTTCAGACTGATAATTTTTATCTTTAAAACTAGTCTTTCCCATTTTACCAATCTGACAATTCTTGCATAGACCAACCTCAGGTTTCTTAATGTTAGGAATGCCTCTTACTTTCTTGAATTTGCTTATTTTTACCAAATTATCAAAATTGACATGGCACAACCTTTTATGCCATAACCAACTCTCTTCAATTTGAGCAATAAAACATGAGCATTTACCAAGTTCTAGATAGAACAAGTTACCTTTAGTTTGGGTGCCAGATCCTATCAATTTTCCTTGCTCATTCAACAATCTTGCCTTTCCATGCATGAATTCCACCTTGAATCTAGTATTTAGTAACTGTGCAACACTTAGCAAATTATATTTGAGACCTTCAACCCAATAGGCATTATTACATATAAGTTCTTTGGATAGACGGATTCTTCATCTTCCTTTTATGAAATGAGGTTCATTATTACCAAACCTTACACTACCACCATCATAGTCTTCAAACTAATCAAACTTAGTTTTATCACCAGTCATATGATGTGAGAAACCACTGTCTATAATCCATGTATCATTCTTACTTATATGAGAGATAAGAGCCATTTTATCTTTCTCATCACTATCAGAGTCATATTTAACAGCAATATAAACAATTTCATCCTCACTATTATCAGAATCCTTAGAATTTTCAGCCATGAAACATGATTTCTTACCTTTGTTCTTGGATGATTTAAAGTCTTTCTTGCCATTCCATTTGTGATCTTTCTTTTCATCATTGTTTTGCTTGTTTGAGCACCTTGCTGCAATATGACCAATTTCATCACAAGAAAAAGAAGCTAGAGGAACTTTACCTTTGTATTTTCCTTTGCCTCTAGAATATTTCCTTGCTAGTAGGGCTTCAATCACTTCGAGATCACTGTCTGAACTTTGGCTTGATTCATTTTCACTTTCTGACTGTGATTCTATCTTCTTTTTGTTTTTCTCTTTGAGTGAGAGCTTGGCTTGAAATGCTGATTCAATGTTTTTGGAGGCTGGAACATAGTTGTCAAAGTTATCTAGTTCAAATGCAGTTAGTCTTCTGACTATGGCCTCAAGATTTATCTTATGATTTGCTTCACACCTTCTTTCCTGAATTGTAGAGACTCTGATTGCATAAACGAGAAGCAAGGTTCTGAGAACTTTGCTTACAATTGTTTCTCCTTTGATGTCACCTCTAGCTGCCCTAATTGCACTTACACATGCTTTAACTCTTTCAACATACTTTGCAATGTTTTCATCCTCTTTCATCCTCATTTGATCAAATTGTCCCCTTAGACTTTCTTCTTTTGCTCTTCTTACATTATCATCTCCTCCATAGATCTCTTTTAGCTTGTTCCACATGTCAAAGGCAGTTTTGCAGTCCTTAATGTCGTCAAATTCTTCATAGCTGAGAGCAGATGCTATGTCTATCATCATATTGTTGTGAGTCTTCTTTTCAGCAATATCATTAACTGACAATGTGCCAGAAGGTTCTTCATGTTCTTCTTCAAGGTATTTCACTCTTGTATCACCAATAGTAGCCAGATGAAGTTTCATCAATCCTTGCCATGCTGAGAAGTTATCTCTGTTAAGTTTTGGAATTTCTCTTTTGTAAGACATCTTGATCTTTGGCTTAGAACCTTGAAATCTTTTCCTGCAAGCACCAAAAGTTCTGATACCAATTGTTGGAAATGAGAATGGAGTAACTGAGAGGGGGAGGGGGTGAATCAGTTACCACAAAAACATTTCACAGTCCCTTAGATGTCTAAAAGCTTGTTCTTAGTTACAAATTACTAAAACTTGATAATGCAGCAAATAATTATTATTATTAAGAACTGATAACCAAAAACAATTCAGCAATCATGAACACTAAAGACACCAGATTTAACATGGAAAACCAATATGGGAAAAACCACCAATGTAACTAGTTACTATTTTTCACTCTTCTGAAGTGAGCCCTATTAGGAGCCAACCTTGTTAAAGGTTACAAAACACACTGTTAGGTGTGACCCTGTTAGAGGATTTAATCACCCTGTTAGGAGTGGCCTTGCTAGAGGTCTTTAGAACAATTCAACTGAACTATCACCTTGTTAGAAGATTTATAGAATGGCTGTTAAACCAACTCTGTTAAGAGATTTTGAGTTCACTATTACAATAGTTAGAAAGCAACAATGAAGTGATCTAATACAATATATAACTTATCTTTGCTGATTACAGATCTCTATTTATCCTTGACCGAATCCTTACTGATCAAATACAACTTTTCAGCTCCTTCAACAAATCTGATCCTTCATCAAACATTTCTGAACATTAGCCTTTTTATTTCACACTATAATGCACCTTCATAATTTTTTCACTTCTTTCTTTGATTTACAACTTGAGTGACCATATATACCTTTCAGATTATCTTAGTCGGCTCAAATCACTGACCAATAATCAAACAAATACAATAATCGGCTAGAAATAATTAAAATTAAAAACTAACAAATCCCTTTACTGGCTGACCTTGCTCGGTTAATACTGTTTAGAAAATAATTCCTGTGTTAACCGACTAAGCTCGGTTAATACAGCGAACTCTGTGACAACCCTTCAATTGCCAGGAGAACTCGGTAAGTACTGAGTTTCCATAGATGACCGAGTGAGCTCGGTGGAAACTATTTTTGCCAAATTCCTTTGTTGACTGAGTGATCTCGGTTAACACTGTCTGCCTCATTTTCTTCGATAGCCGAGTGAGATCGGTCAACACTTGTCTGCCTTATTTTCCTTGATGACCGAGTAAGCTCGGTTAATACTATCTGCTTCATTTTCTTCGATGACCGAGTGAGCTCGGTTGACACTATCTGCCTCATTTTCTTCAATGACCGAGTGAGCTCGGTTGATACTGACTGCTTCATTTTCTTTGATGACTGAGTGAGCTCGGTTAGCTGAGATTAATAACTGATATGACATTTGTGTGACATTAAGGACAACATTATCCAACAGTTCCAGGAAAGTAAATTCATCAAAAAGAATTTTTGACATACTGTCTTCCCATTGCGAATCAGATGAATCACCATCAATCTTGAATGTTGTAATCTCTAAATCATTCCCTTCTTCTGATAAGGAAGATGTGCTATCTCTTTTCACCCAATCCAATTTTGGTGGCAATGAAACTGATCTGTTATTATTCTCCATGTCAGAACATAGCCACCAAAGCACACAAAGGACAGTCCAAACTCTTAATCTCCTTCTTCGACACTGCATGAAATTAGCAAACATCCACCAAAACATATCACACACTAAGGATGAAATTAAGTTTGGAAAAAAAAAAACTCAACTTTGACCATTTAGCACTTTTAACCTAGAAATGAAGTTTAGTATATGATGTTTAAGTCATCAGAAAAAAAAAGTAATGATTGTAAGCTTCCACATATTTGAAAAAGATACATGAATTATACTGCAACCATTAATTTTTCTACACCGACTATCATCTACTGGCAGACAGCCTTGGCCTACGAAAGACAAGTTCGTCTTTATAAACAATTGAGATGTCACATGACTTCATGGCATGCTTTAGGACATATTCTTCTTTGCCTCATGTTGACATCCATATCCTCCTATAAAATTATCTTTTAAAAAGGCTTACAACCATAAAGAAAAGAAATTTAATCATCAACTACCCCGATTTCCTATTATTCATATGGTTTGTTATTTCTATTTTTAAATTCTAAGAAGTACAAAATTTGATAATCGTTGAAGAATGGTGTGAATACTAAAGAAATGCACAATCTAATTCAAAACTAAACAAACAAGAAATATGTCCAATCTAATTTAAAATAAACAAATAAGAAATATGTCTTCCTTCATCCATCTCCACCACTAGTGCATGTTTTTGATGTGGTGAAAAGATTTATGTGGTATCGGAGTAGAGGTCATCGGTTTTGTCCCTCAAGCCCTTTCACCCTTTGCCTGCTTAGGCCTGGATTATGAACATGGTATGTAGTAGGTGCAAACCCCACATGTTAAATGGTTGTATCCCTCTACTGATGTGGGTGTTTATGCTGGTTCTCACTTTTGTCCTTGTGCCTCTTTTTAGTAGTTGGTTTAGTTGTTTGTTGGAGAGCTATTTGTGGTCTAAAAGTTTGAGTCGTATTAAGCTTTTTGTAACAAATAAGAAATATGAAAATATGGGAGACGAGAATAATGTACAAGATTAGTAAGTTTTGTACCTAGATATGGCACTACCCGCTAAAGTTGTGCCCATGACAAGCTTCCTTACGTTCTTCTCTGAGATCACTTCAACGATCCCTTTGGCAACATCATCCTTCTCCACAAACAAAGGAACTGCTCTGACCTGTTGCACAGTGCATTCTGGGAATTCTGCACCGCTTTTAATGCCATTTTTTTTTATATAGATACTCCAACTGCAATTGAATCATTGCTTACCCTTAAGCTGTTATATGATTATGATCAACGAAAAATGACTCAAGATATTAAACCCTGATAAAAACTAATTATTTTGCAAGGGGAGGCGGAAAATGAACCTGCGCTCTTGTGCAAATATCGAAGTATTTCTTCATGCAAGTGTTGAACTCCTCGTCTTTAACCTTTTGATGGGCTTTAACAACTCATAATTAGGGCTTCTTCTCCTTCTTTGGTACTCATGTCTTGCAGCGCCCATTTAACAGCACTCATACGGCGACATATATTTCTTCCCCTGCAGGATTTATGATTTCTTCCATTTTTGCCATCTTAGAGAGCCACCCTTAAACATAGTACATTAAGGAGAAATTAAACTTTCAACAAATAAATCAATTTTGACTAATTAATACTTTTTAGTTTAGAAATCAAACCTTAGCATATAATGATTAAGCCATCCGCTCTTACAGTAGATATTAAAGATAAATTGAAAGAAAACACAGCAACAAAAAGTTTGATTTGCAGGAAGTTTAGAGTAATCGGCGATTATAAGAATGTCTGGATTGCACCTGTTATTTTGGTCGGTTTGATGGTTGCCAAAGATAACACAACAATTCAGGGATTCCTGGATTTCTTGGCTCCAACATAACTTATGACTTTTGAGACATTTTGTTTTAAAAATGATAAACGTTAGAATTTACCTGGATGGGTGTTATTGATGCCTGGCATTTTCCTCATTATTTTGGCCTTTTCAACACTTACATCATAGTCGAATGATCTAGGTACTTCGACTTTTGGCGGATGGATGTGTTATGTGATTTCACGGCGGTTTTCCTACTATTATATTTTATTGAACAGTTTAATGAGAGATTATAATTGACATAACCATCATATCTTCTGCTAAATTAAATACCATTTTAAACAAATTCTACTAATTAAAATACTATATAATTAAACTTTATGTGGAAGGGTAATATTTGATTCCTGACATATTCCTTATTGTGTTTTTCGCCCATTCTACTATTACATCATTCTTAAATATGACAAGTGAATAATCTTGGTATTTAGACTTTAGGTGAAGGGATGTTATTCAATTCTTCCATCTTTCCAATATAAATATTGTCACTTTTCTATTCTGAATTATATCATGGTAAATAAAATTCATTTAATTTCACTATATCTTATTGTATTTGATTAGGCAATATGCTATTGTAATCACTTCTATTGATGAATCTTTTTTATTTCAATTAATCATATTTATGTATTTTTATTTTAGATTAAGAATTTAATGTTTTCTAATGTATATGTGGTTGATTTTTTATTTACAAAATCCATAAAACTATTTTACTTCAATTTAATTTGCTCATACATTTGGGGTCTTATAGGGACAAATTTTCTTGAAGCATACCCCTATTACCAAGCAATATTCAAAAGCATGAATGTGTGAAAATTTGAAAGAGATCAAATATATTTTAAAGAGGTTTTAATTTAAATAAAACAAAATATTATGCTAAGATTCTAACATCATATTTATATTCTAAATTAGAAATCATTTTTAATGATAATTATATATATTTTAAATCAAACAAAATAAAATATAGTATCAATAGCTAACTAACATTACATTTATTATTATAAATTAGTAATTATATTGAATGATAAATATTTTTATATTTAAAAATATTCAAATATGAAATAAATTTTAAAAATAAAATTATAATTTTAA
This sequence comes from Cupressus sempervirens, assembly GCA_028749045.1. Classification (NCBI taxonomy): domain Eukaryota; kingdom Viridiplantae; phylum Streptophyta; class Pinopsida; order Cupressales; family Cupressaceae; genus Cupressus; species Cupressus sempervirens. The sequence goes on from CM053786.1 coordinate 889,242,324, forward strand.
AAATAAAATTATAATTTTAAAAAATGAAAAATTGAATATTAAATATTAAATTACTTTTACATCTAAGATATTTTGAAAAATACTAAAATTTCAATTAAATTATATTAAATATATCATTACTATCAAATAAATTGATTCTTTTATAATTATTACCTATTAAATTTAATATATTATTCTATCTAATTGAGCTATTAAACTATTATAGCTTACGACAAATACCATTAGGCATTTGTCTATATTACTAATTAATTTTTTTTGTAGAGTGACATTAAGATAGTTAGTTTCTATATTGGAAAAAGCTAATGATTACATCAATTATATAATTTTTATAAATTTCTTCAAAATTTGATATTAAAGCTGTAATGAAACTAATAGGACAAAATATATGTTGAGAATTTTTTTTTATAAAGAAATTTAAATAAATAAAAATTAATCATTCTACCAACCATTCTTCCTTTTGTGATAAAGGTATATCAAAGTAGACCTCTCTTCAAAAAAGAATGAGGTTTTCATATGCTTAACCAAAGAAAGTATATCTTCCAAATTGGCAATTTTTAAACTATTATAAACATATCAATATAAGAGAAGGGTGGGGCCATATTTAGTGTAATGATAAAAATTGAATGGCACAAGATCCATTAAAGATAAGGTGTGGAGGATTTTCATAAAAAGTCACGTAAAAGTCCACAATTGAAGTAGTGAAAGCATAAAAAGGAGGTTACGTACTGCAGTATCTGAAACATATAAAGCCATGATGAAATAGGAATTGGAAAACTTTGTGTTGGTTATGTAACTCATAGCTAGATGAATAACTACTAATATATTAATTCTAACAATCACCCATAATACATTAGGTCTACAAATGAATCCTCGAAAGAACTCAAAGTTCAACTTTACAATAGGCTTGGTCAGTAAATCAACAATCTATCAACAAAAGGGAAAGAACTAGAGTTGAGTGTTGTGGTTGACTACATATTCTCGAATATAATTTGAAAATCAACCTAAATATATTTTGTGTGCTCAATAAAAATATGAGTCTTAATTTTGACACAAGTAAACAGTGAAAAAATAAATCTAGTGTTTGATCTTATGAAATTTCCATATCTGCTAAGATGTAATGTAGCCATTGTTGGAAATATAAGAGGAGTAACTAAGAGGGGAGGAGTGAATTAGTTACTACAAAACATTTTCCAAATCCCTTAAGATGTCAATTTACAAACTTCTCATTGCCAAATCCTTGTACTACTTGGTTAGAACTAGATAAATATTGTAACTTGGTTAGCAAACTAGTCTTAACATATTAATGTGTATTAACCATTAATAACTTAGTTGTAGAGACATAAATCATTGAGAAAATAGCATGAACACATGAGACACCAAGATTTAATGTGGAAACCTAATTTGGAAAAATCACCAATGCAACTAATTACATATTTTAACTCTTCTGAAGTAAGCCCTATCAAGAGCCAACCCTATTAAAGGTTACATAACACATGGTTAATTGTGACCCTGTTAAAGGATTTGAATCAACCTTTTAGGAGTTTCCTTGTTAGAGGTCCTTACACTTCAATCTAGATATGACACCTTGTTAGAGGATTTAAAAAATGAATGTTAAGCCAACTCTATTAAGAGATTTCTTCACTGCTACAATTGTTAGAGAGTAATAATGATTGACCTGATTATTGAAAGCATCTGACTTTGTAGATTCAAATTAAAATTCTAGTTTATCCTCTTGATCCTCCCTAATCAGAATATTCTTTGCAAGTCATTGGATGTTTTGTCTTTAATTATATATCCTTCTTATTTCAAATCTTTTCTTCATTCTTCATATTTCATTTTTCAATCCACAACTGGACCTTTTATATATATGAAACCCAATGTCAAGTCAGCTTGAATTCCCTTTCAAACAATCAATTAACATCCACTAGGTTGGCTTGTATTAACCATTTAACTAACAAAAGTATTATGCTAACAGTTGGCTAACACTGAAATAAGTCACTCGGTTAATATTGAATCCCTTTTGGTAACTAACATGACTTGGTTAATACTAGCATCCTTCATTGACCAACCTCCTAACTCGGTTAATACTAGCACCCTTCATTGACCAACCTAACTCAATTTACACTAATTGTATTTGATGACCAACTACCCTTGGTTCCTTCTGAATTCTACTTGGTTGACACCAGTTGTGCTTAGTTAGAGTGTGTCATTTGTGTAACATTAATGACAATATACAATTGACTAATTGACTTCAATATTCCCCCTCTTTGGCATTGATAACAAAACATGTCATTAGAAAAATAAAATTAGAGCAATAGGATGATTTATAAGATTAAATAATATCCATAGTTTCATTCAGATCTTTCATCCATGATAACTCCGTCTGAGATTCTCCCTTTGACATCTTATCTTCAGACTCTATCTAAATCAACTCTCCCTTTTTCTCTTATACAATCTCTCCCTCTTTGACAACAGATGCCAAAGACTTTATACAATGAATTTACATTGCAACTAATGTACTAATTCATATGCAATGTGCTCTAAAATTATTGCATCAACTTGATAGTTTGTTAATGAAGCTTTTTTGATGCATGATTAATGTGTAATCTAGTAAGCATTAGATAGGGGAATGACCCATAGCTTACCTCTTAGAGAGAAAAATGCATCCTTAGGTAATGGAATGGTGAATATGTCAGCAATATATTCCTTGGAATTCACATAATCCAATCTTACCTCTTTTTCTTGAACTAATTCCCTCATAAAATGATACTTGATTGCAATATGTTTTGTCTTGGTTTGCATTAATAGATTCTTGGATATATATATTTCACTTGTGGTATCACAATAGATAACCACTTGGCCCTTGATTTCTTTCTTTATTCATGACAATAGTTGCTTGAACTAGATTATGTTGGAATAAATTACTATTCTAGCAACATATTCTTCCTCTATTGTAGATTAAGAAATACAATTCTAGTTCTTTCTTGTCCATAATACTAACCTCTTTCAAAGAAAGAATGCTCCTCCACTAGTGCTTTTCCATTCATTAATGCTTCCAACCAAATTTACATTAGTAAAGAATTTCAACTCAAAGTTTCCTCTTCTCTTGTACCATAGGCCATAGTCTTTTGCGCCTTTTAGATTTCAAATAATCTTTTGATTGCCATCATATGATTTTCTCTAGGATTTGCAAAAAATGTTGTAACTATACCAACTACTAATGCAATATCAAGTCTTGTGTGTAAAACATGCTAAAGTTTCCCTATCATGGATCAGTAGTTAGTTTGATTTACCTCCTTTGAATCATCATTCTTGGATATTTTGTGTCCAGTAGATAGAGGTGTTCCAACTAGTTTGGAATCTTCCATTCCAAAAATCTTCAATATTTCCCTGATGTACTTTGACTAAGTAATATAGATGTCATCCTTCATTTGATAAACTTGTAAACCAACAAAGAATTTTATTTCTATGAACATTGAAATTTCAAATCCTTTCCTTGTTAATTTAGAGAATGATTTACATAAGTCATCATGATTTATGAATGAAATATCATCCACAAATATTTTTGCTTCTTTAATATATAGACTACTATTGTCATTTGTTCTTTGAAAACCAATCCTTAATAGATATCCATGTAGTCTTTCATACCATTCTTTAGGATCTTGTTTCAAACCATATAAAAATTTATGTAGTTTATAGGCCATGTCTCTTTTATTCAGATCAATCAAAATCTTCAGGCTGATCAATGTAGACTTCTTCCTCTAGGATTACATTCAAGAAACCTGATTTTACATCAATTTGATACACTTTGAATCCTTTAAATGCAAAATATGAAAGTAATTTTTTAACTCCTTCAAGTCTAGCAACAAGAGAAAATATTTCTCCATAGTCTATGCCTTCTACTTTAGCATATCCTTAACACATTCACCTTGCCTTATCCCTTGACACTTCTCTCGTAGAAGATTAAAATGGCAACGTAGAGATGTGTATCTTAGATGGCAAGTAGGAATGATATATCGGCCAAAATCAGCTGGCCATAGGTTTGGAATCTTACATTCAATAAAGATATAGTGATTATCAAAGGGTCCATCTTTGCAGCTGGTTTGTAAAGATAAATTGACTATTATGGATCTTTTGTTAAGCACTATATATTACAATAATGCTATGCGAAATTTTCTAAGTCTTTAAATTTTCACTAAAGTAAACTATCTCTTGCTAATTTTCTCTTTTGTGTAAGATGAAATATTTAAATCTCTTGCAAGCACCTTTGCATGATTGTGGATCTTTCTCTCAAGTTGTTAGACTTGCTACTAAGAAGTCCAGGACTTTAATATCAACTTTTAGGATTCACAGGAACTCAAAGTGAGTGAGAGGGGGTGGTGGTGGGTAGGGGTTGGTGTGGCGCGGGGGGGGGGGGGGAGGGGGGGCGCGTGTAGGTCCACCCAAAATTAATTTGTAAAATATTTTTTATTCACTTAAAAATCTATTTTATTGTAATAAAATATAACCCACAATATTGAGAGACCAACTTTGTCTAGGATAGTGTGTGATAATGGTCATGATATCATCTTGGTGGTATTTTCGACAGTGTTGGCGAGTTGATATATATACATGTATCACTATCTATCCACAGGTTATATAGATGCGTGCCACAGAATCCAACTTCCTAGCATGGATAGCTCTTCTATGAGTTCTGCAATAATATATGGGTATGACTTCGCCTTCTCAAAAAGAAACTTTTCATACATCAACCCACATATCACTACATCTTGTCCATATTATACTCCAAGAAGATCTGCTGTGAATTGTTTTGCTGTTGCAGATTGGCATCGAGGATTAGTTTTGATGTTTCCCACTAGTTGAGGTCCTCCAATAGGTAAATTTGGTGCAACTACTTTTAGACCATACCCAACAAGTTCAAATAGAAAGGGCTTGGTCTCCAAGTATTCTAAATTTAGAGTGAATCCTACTAAATCTACACCCCACTTTGAAATTTCTCTAGTACGCAACTTCCATTTTTCTTGTGTGACTTCTCATAGAAGAATTTAAAACAAGTTAGAGAGATTTTCAAATAGGTTAGTAACTATCTCGAAGAGGTTAAGAAATACATATTTTGGGAGAGGTTAATTAACCCACTCCAAAATGTGTGTTTTGAAAGTTATTGTTAACCTCTTGAGAGGTTAAGAAAAATGCATTTTTGCAGTGGTTAATTAACCTACTCCAAAATGCGCAATTTGAGAGTTATCATTAACCTTCTGAGAGGTTAATGGTTAATGATAGACTCAAAAACACGTACTTTGGGGCTCAACATTAACCTGCTATAAGTTCTAGCTCAGAAGCCGGATTTTAAAAATTTCAAGAGCTGGGTGGAGCTAAGGATGAACCGGAGACATGAAGATTTAGAAATTCACAATGGTTTGGAGATGAAATGGCCAATTTAAAGCTTAAAACCAGGCAAGTTTCTAAAATTAACCAAGGTTTATAAAATTGAAAGAATTTTATAATCGGGCAATAGTTGGCTCTAACTGGGGACAAGGACTATACAGGACGAAGCTCGAATCCAGAATGAATAAAATAATGCCTTATCCATTGGGTCTGTAAAATAGAGTCAACTAATGGACCAATTTACAAAAGAGGAAACAAACACCAAAAATGAGACAACAAGAAGGAAGAACTAAAGCAACACAAACTGACAGGAGCACACCAAAAATGGGACAACTTATATACAAAAAGGTGTACAAACACCTTCTACTAATGATAATGCTTTAGATGTTGCCCATTACAAGGTAAGGGCAACTGGGTACGGCTCAGGTATGACAAGATAAAAGAATTGTTACCGCATACTTCTTTAATCTAGAAAGGGCCTCTCCATAAAGAGTCAAATTTTCCATGTAAGCCCTTTGGTTCTCTGTGTTTGTCCCAAAGCAAGACAATATCACCTACTTGAAAAACCCTCTGCTTAGCCTTTTTATCAAATAACTTCTTAACATGGGATTGATGTTCCTAAATTCTATCTACAACCACCTCTCTTTCTTCTTCCAACTTTGTCAAATACAACATTCATTTTTCAAGAGCATCCTTGAATTCATGATTCTAAATAGCATTTTGTAATTTCAAGGTGGATAGTTCCAAAGGAAGAGGAAGGGCTGGCTCAGTTCCATATAGGATCTCAAAGGGGATAATCTTGTTGCTCTCTTTTTAGTAGTATGATCTACCCACAGTGCATCGTACAGGTGCTTGTGCCAGGATCTTTGATTAACATCTATCAATTTTCGCACAATGGTCATAATATTTTTATTGCTTGATTCTGCCTAAACATTTCCTTGTGCAAAATAATGAGAGGAATGAGAGAGAATAATCCCATATTGATAGAAAAAGGGTGATATCTCTTGGGAAGAGAAGTTGGTAGCATTTTCAATAATAATTTTGTTAGGGACACCAAATCTAACAAGAATGTTTTATTTGATAAAATTGCACACCACTTCTGAAGTTGTTTGCTTGACTAGGATCACTTCCACCCACTTGGTAAAATAGTCAGTTACCATAAAAATGTGAGTGTGTCTAGCAATGGATGAAGGATGAATAGGACCGATGAAATCCAAACCCCATTGTTGAAAGGGTTCTTCGATTACCACTGGCTTCAAGGGTAGTGCTTCTAACTGGACTCTTCCTTTGAAGTATTGACAAGAATCACACTTCTTCACCCATTCTTTTGCATCCTTGAACATCTCGAGCTAGTAAAAACAATTTCTCAAAATTTTGTAAGCCGTTATTAATGCTGAGTAATGACCTCCACATGCTTCATTATGGAATAACTGAAGCAACTCCTTTCTTTGCTCAGAATCTACACACCTTAGAAAGGTACCATCTATCCCTTTCTTGTATAAAGCATCACCCCAGAGAATGTATTTTGCAGATTTCAATTTCAAGGTTCTCTTCTCTTTAGGTGATAAATGAGCAAGACATTCTCCATATGTCAAAAAATAGGCAATATTTGAAAACCAATCATCAACATTGCTAATGAATAAAACTAAAGGCATTTCTTCCTCTGTCTCTTCTTCTCCTTTGGAAGATCCTTCTGCAATTGCCTTACACAAACCTTTTCCTCTGACAAGCTTTGTAGGTTTTCTATCAAGATCATATTCTTGTACTTTAGCTATCCAGGAGGACCTTTTGTTTACACCGATCTCCTGTTGTGTCAGAATAGTCTTTACTATTGAATCGGGAACAAATACCTTGGAGTGAAAGTTTAGGATGTAAAACCTGAATTGCTTCACTGCTTTGACCAAAGCATATGCATTCTTCTCAATCAAATCATATTTCAACTCATGTTTCTTAAGAGGTATGCCCATGAATGCTATTGAGGCCTTGGTATTGTCTTTGTCAGGTTGTGCAAGTATAGCAGATAAAGTGTTCTCAGATGCATAACAATACAAATGAAAATCTTTAGAAAAATCTGGATAAGAAAGGGTAGGGGCATTAGCAATTTCAGTCTTGATTTGTTCAAAGAAGCCTTACCTTCTTTTGTCCACTTAAAATTAGTATTTCCTTTCATCATATCCACAATTGACTTTGTTATCTCAGAGAAGTTTGGTATGAACCTCCTTATAAAGTTTATCTGCCCAAAGAAAGACCTGACTCCTGGTTTACTCATGGGAAGTGACAACTGTTGAATAGCTTTCACTCGTTCAGGATCTATTTGAATACCCTCTTTAGAGACAATATGCCCCAGTAGTTTACCTTCTGTCACCCCAAATATAGACTTCTTAGGATTCAGTGAGATGCCTTCAGTTTGACATCGATGCAAGATAGCTTCGAGATGATGCACATGATCTCTTCTCTATTTTGAAAACACTGTAAGATCATCAAGGTACATCACAATAATCTTATTCTTGAAATCCTCGAATGAATGATCCATGGCCCGTTGAAAGGTGGCCCCAGCATTTATCAAACCAAAAGGCATAAGATTATATGCAAACATACGCCATGGAGTGGTAAAAGCTATTTTGTGTTGATCTTCTGGTGCGACACTGATCTGGTTATAACTGGAGAAGCCATCTAGCATTGACATGAGTTATGAGCTAGATGCCAATTGTAGAATATGATCCATGATAGGGAGCCCATAGTTATCCTTAAGTGATGCTTGATTCAAATTGTGGAAGTCAACACATATTCTTATCTAACCATTCTTCTTCCTGATAGGAACAATAGTGGCTACCCATGTGGAATGGTGAATGGGATAAATAATCTTTGCTTTAAGCATCTTATCGACTTCATTGAAAATAGCATCAGCTACCTTGGGATTGAATTGCCTTTCCTTTTTGCCGAAAGGGATTTGAACCAGGTTTCAAGGGAATCTGATGTTTAAATTTCCCATTCATGAATTCCTTAAGATCTTCATAACCCCAAGCAAAAACATCTTGGTAAGCATTCAACAACTTTGTGAATTCTTCTTTCTGTTGAGATGTCAAATCTTTCCCTATTAGGACCATCTTTGGGTTTTCCTCAAAACCAATATTTACTTTCTCATAACTCAAACAATTAGAAGGTTTAGTGTCTTCAGCTTTCTCTTTCCTTTTGTATTCTTTATCAAAAAGACTCTCTAGGGTGACTAATGCTCTCAGAATAACGTTACCTTCCAATTGAATAACCTTAGGATCATCTCCTTGTTTTCCATTATGATTATGTGATCCTTCAAATTTCAGGTCTGAAAATGGAGGCCTTCCCTCGAGAAATGCAATTATTTTTCCATCATCATCAAAAACTTGCCAGTGTCAATCATTATCAGGCACACTGGGTCTATGAATCATCTCTACTATGTAAACATCTCTGTTGAACTCAGGGTGAGGAATAAGTAGAGATGCAGAGACTGCAAGACAATCTGCTTTAGAATTTTGTTCACGAGGAATAGCATATAAAGAAAAAGCATCAAAATGCCCAATCTCATCCCACACTCTATTTCTATATGCCTTTAGTTTTTCATTCTTTGTTTGATATTGCCTCTGCACCTGGTTGACAATTAATTTTGCATCTCTAGATACCTTGAGTTGCTTGATTCTCTTTTCTTTTGCATACTCAAGACCAAGTAGAAGGGCTTCATATTTCGCGTTATTATTGGTGGTCTGAAAAGATAACTTATAAGCCTTTGGAAATTTTTCTCCTTTCGGTGATATCAACACTATCCCAGCACCTGAACCAGAAGAAGAAGAACTTCCATTAAACTCCATTGACCACAATTCATTGGTTATATCAGGCATGAGTTGCTCAGTTACATCTTCTTCAATGGACATCATCATGTACGTTCCATGCCTAGTATCAACATACAATATTTCAGCTCTTGGATCATCTGATTTCAAAACTGTATATTTAGCTTTGGGTTTAGGGTCAAGCTTAACCTTTTTATTTCCAATCAGGATAAGGGCATGAGACATGTCCATCTTGATTTCACCACCAAGATCTTTGCAAAAACTTCTACTCAAAAGCATCCCATAACTGGCAGGAATTACAGCAACCAGGATGTTCAGTTTCAACTTCTTCTCAGGATGTGTTGTAAGTACTACTTGAGCATCTTTCAACTGGCCAACTAGCGGGACTTGTTTTACCTCCTTAGAATACACTTTTCTAGAAGGTTTATTCAGAGAGAGACTCAAGGAATGTGCTACCTTTGAAGGCATGACATTATCGGATGCACTAGAATCAATGATACAATTACTTAACTTGCATCCAGCTATATAAAGAGAAACATAGAAAGGCTCAGGTTTGTCTGATAAAGACGTTGCAACAAAAGATTCTTTCTCAGTCATGGGCCCTTCCAAATTATCTTTCGCTTCTAGAGAAACTCATGATTCATGTTTGATAGTGATCTCAAGTGAACGTTTTCCTTTACCAACACATTGGATCAACCTTCCTAATTGATGAGGGTTGGCTTTTAGGTAATCCAACTGAGAAATTTGTACTTTGTTCTTCTTATAGTGATCAATAAAATCAAAAGAGTCTTCAATGATAGGAGGAGTTTTACCCTTATTTGTCTCCTTTGCTTGTGAAGGTTCTTTCGGAGTATGCTTACGAGACAAAATCCTCTTAGCAGTCTCATCAGAAGCTTTTTCGTTTGCTTGTTTACACCACTTTTCTTCCAATCTCTATCTCCAACTTGGTGTAGCCGCATTGCAAGAATGATTTTTAATATCTTCAACTTCGTCATCATCAGATTCATATTCCAGAAAGTTAATAGAAGAGGTCCCAACAGTGGGTTATGTTACATCTTCAAGAGCCACATATTATTCTATCTTCTCCGTAGTCAAATGCATTTGCCTGAATCTAGCCATCTCAGGATAGTTTGCACCATCATGATCTATTATTAGATGAAAATCACACATATTAGCTTGTTTACCAGATGATGATGGATGTTTGATGGCTAATCTTGGTGTTGATTGGGGTAGCCATTTAGTTTGTCTATTTTTCTGATATGGCATATAATTCCTCCTTGGAATATCTTGATACAAAGGCAGAGGATTATGAGGCAACTACTTTTTCAGTTGTAACAAATCATTAGCCAATTTTTGATATAAAGGATCAGTGGTACCGACAGGAGCTTGTTGACCTTTTTCCTTTTGTAGATCGTGACTCCATTTTCTTTAACTAAGAAAGTCATCTTCCACCTCGATAGCCAAAGTTTGGGCGGCTGCTAGGCTAGTGGGTCTTGTCCTTCGTATTTGAAAGCTTACATCAGAAGGTTGAGCACTGATGAAGAAAGTCATTTGATTTTCTTCAATGGGTCTTTTGTTGATAGGAATTTGATTTACCATCTAATTAAAATGAGCAATGAATTCTCGCATGGGCTCATGAATTTCCTTCTTCATCTGAGTCAACTGGGAAAGGAGCAAATGTTCATCTTCAACAGTCTTAAATCTCCTTTCAAAAGCTTGAATCAAAGTTACCCATGAAGTAATTGATCCAGTTGGTAGCTGTCCAAACCATTCAGCTGCGGCTTTAGTGGGTGTTTCAACAAAAAGACTGATAGAAACATCTTCATGTTGAATTGCAAGAACACCGCTTGCTGTAAAGAATGCACTTATATGCTGATCAGTTGTGACTTTTCCATCACCAAAAAACTTGGGAAGAATTTTTCGAGAACCAATGGGCATGGCATGTCATGTCATGTCGAGAACCAATAGCAGCTCCCCATGGGACTGTTGGCTATGGTGCTTGATGTGCCATAGTTGGAAGAATGATATTCAAGGGCTACAAATTTATAGCTAAAGCTAGAAGAGTACCTGACAGAATCAAAGCTTGAAAGGCCGTAGGAGAAACAGTAGTCTTAGTTGGTGAAGAAGACCTACTAACAGTCTTGACCTTTTTCTTCTTCTTAGGAGTAATTGGCTTAAAATCTAACTTTCGAAGGGCTTCAAAATCTTCATCTACAAAACCCTTTTGTCTATCAACCCAGGTCTATGGTTTATCAGCCAGCTTAGTTGTTATTATTTATTTACCCTTGAAAATGACCAACATTTTTTCTGTTTCTTCTTGGAATGACCACTATTTTTTCAATAACTACGACATTCTGACCAATAGGGGCTCTTCGTAAGATTTCTCTGAACTCTTCTTCTTCTTCAAGAAATTAATTCACTTGATGATATTCTTATACACTTCATCTACACTCTAGGCTAGAGTGTTCAAGTTTGAGATGATACCTTCCTGGGTGTCTTGAAAGCCAAGGTTCAGTTGGAGAACAGGAAAAATGTTCTCATGCGGAAGCACCATTGTACTTCATTAAAGGCAATTGTTAGTCTTTTCTTATTCAGTCTCCCTAGCAGAGTCAACCAAAAATTGTTGGTAAACAGATTTGTCACAGTAGAATTTGCCCAATGGAGTGTGTGGCAAACTGTTCACAACAGTTGGAGAGGCCCTTGATATGTGGCCTTCCTCTGCATTTAGAGGGGTAGCTCCCTTGTATGATATAATTTTTAAAGAATTTTCAAATAAAGAATTTAAAACTTCAAATTTCAAGAGAAAGTCATCCAAGACGAATGCACCACATGCCCTCATGACCTTCTTAGATAAACAAGATTGATAACAATGGTGATCAAGAACTACGCTTGAAGGCAACTAGTATTACCAAGTACATTCATTATCATTCATAAACATTGACATAACACCATGAGAATGTCTACTACTGCATATAATAATTTGGATTTTAAAATAAGAATCCCAAAGCACATCTCATTTCATTTTCTTGAACCAAGAAAGCAATAGAGATTTTTCAATTCAGAGATAAAAAGTGTACATACTTTCTAAAATATATCCCTAGATCAAAATTTCAGCATAGTGTTCCCTTATTTTTCTAACCAAAAAGTCCCTTTACAACACTAAAAGATGTCCTTATATAGACATAGAGGTTAATAACTACCTCTTTGTGGTTGATAACCACCTCCAAAATATGTAATTTTGGTAGGTTAATTAACCTCAAGAAAATTAACCTATACAAGAAAACTTGCAAAAACAAAACTTTAGCTAGAGTTCCTAAGGAAGTTTACATATACAATCACTGATTCTTCTAGCTACTAACTCTATCTACTCAGACACAATTGATCTATCTTGAAAAGCCCTGTAAGCATCTAGGATGACCATTATTGATTCATAGTTTGGAATGAACACATTTTCCATCATGAGTTTGGCTGTGAAGTATCTATCTTGAATTTCTTTTGACTCTTGTTGATAGGCTGAAATGTTAGAATCTCCCAGAGTCATTGCAACTAGGCTAAGCTTCATCATAGTTTCAGCATCTGATACACGGTTCTCTATTTTTGAATGAATCTGAACACAAAAGGAATCAATGAGAAATTGAAAATCAACATGCTAAAGATCACTTACTCGCACCCCACCAGTGATAGTAGAGATTAATTCATCTATACCTTTTGTTTTTAGTTGCTCCAAAGAAGCTATTAGCTTTTCAAACTCAATGATCCCTTTGTTAATGTTTATCACCTTCCAACCAAAAATTTTACTCCAGATACGTGTTTTGTTGTCATTTGGATCAGCAATAATTTTCTCAAGAAATAGGGTGCTCATATCTAACTTGGCCATTTCTTTTAATTCATCAGCTACTTTTTGCCAGTTGGATTTATTTTCCTTGCTACTTTCCAACTCTTTAGAAATTTCCTATATCTGTGCTATGGCTTTCCCATATATCTCTTTTACCCTAGTTATAAGTTTTGAAGCATCCTCTATCATCCTGTTTATCCAAGCATCGATCATCATACTATGCGACTTGTGTTTGTTAATTCTTTCAACAATAGTATGATCCAAAATACCATCAGGACCTGCTAAGACCAATGGAGTGACCACATCTTGGGCATTAGAAGGATTGCTCATTGAATTAATATAAGCTACCATCATCTGAACTTGTTCCTTGAGTTGTTCTTTGGCTCTTTTCTCTTCCTTTTCCCTTTGCAACATCTGAGCGACAATCAGTTCAAAATTTTGAAACTCTCTTTCTACATTAGAAGGACCAAGATCAACCTTTTCTAGAATGAAATCTGATTCAGATGCTTCATCAATACTCTTTTCAATTATAGGCTTGGCTAATTCCACACACAAGTTGCTTGAAGTGTCATCAATAGCTAACTTGGACATCACCTTGGTCTTTTTCACCTTAGGGGGTTTCTAAAGAACACTAGAGATCACATCAAATGGAGGTGGGACCATTTGAACAACTTTATTCCTCTTCTGAAGACTATCCTGGAACCACGAATGTCTAATTTTTGAAGATTGTACATTGCTTGTTATATTTTCAGCAACCATCATTAAGTGTTCTAAATTAGATAATAGATTATCTAATTGTGTGATGTCTATTATTGGCATATCAAGAGGAGGGTTACTCAAGTGAGGAATCGCTACATCATGAGGGGATTTAATAGGGACATGTGATTCATCAAATTGAGGAGTTCTTTGATCTTTTTCACTAGATTCATTCCATTATTGATTCATTCCACCTTTCATTCTTTTCCTTTTTATTTTGACTATAAACTTATCTGATTGATACAAATCTTCATCTCGATCTTGAGCACCTATATCTAGTTGTTGCATCTTCTCACTAGAAGTTGCCTCTATCACCATCTGAGATGATTCCCCTTTATTATTTCTCCTCTCTTTACCTTGAAATTCACTAGTTTCTTTTTTAGCTCTGACTTTACTGATCTAGTCTCTTGTCCTTTTAAGAACAAAGGAAGTCCTTTACTTCAAGCTTTTTAACTCTAGAAATGATCAATCAATAGGAGGGAGATCTAGCAATTCAATTTTCTCATAATAGTAAGGATCAATCAAAGAAACCTCATCGTCATCAACACCTGTCACATCAATGTCTAGCTTGAAGTCTATCACTTGTCGTACTGTAAGCCACATCCAATCTCTCTTCCTAACTTCAAAATCATTTTCACAGTCCTCCCAGAAGTCTTCTAGAGTCGAGAAGTGACCAAGACTGGGATCTAACTTCAACTCATTCACTGCATAACCCTTACTGTCATAAGGGAAATGCATCATGTATGGATGCAAATTTATTGTGGCAATAGATCTCTCAATGTTCCTGGAATCTAATACAGTATTACAACTATAATATCTGATGCCGATAGGAAAAGCTATTTCATCTATCCTCTTGTTCCTACAAAGTTTATTGATTTGACTAATTTGCTTGCACATTTCAATTAAGACCAGTTTATCATCAACAAATCTAGGTAGCATCAACGGACACCCATCATAGGTAGCTGACCTAATATAAGTAAACTTTGGGAATTGTATCAAAACACTTCTATATTTTTGTACTTTCATCGCTGCTTCTGGTGAAATTCTGAGTCCAATGTTTCCTTGAATTTCCCTTACAGTTAAAATGGTGAATGTGTCATTCACTCTTCTAAAATGGTGCAGGCTATTATCATACTAAATTTGAGGAAGATGATTATAAATGATGGTTGTGTCATCATAAACGCCCTACCGGTTAAGTCCTGGCCAACCTTTGGTGCTTGCGATAGCATAGAAGAGATATGAAGTCATATAAAAGTAGTCAGTTTCTTGAAGTCTCATGAGCTGTCTATGTAGTGAGTCGCTGATAATTTCAGCCCAATCAATATGTTGTTTTCCTTCATAGATCATGTTGATAAATAAGAACATCCAACCTTCAAACTCGTTTGAGTCCCGAAGACCAACAATCCTACTTAGTAGGGTCACCATGTTTGCCACATCTTCTTTTAACAGCGACCTGTGAATGGATTTTCCTAGTTGAGATTTCCTTTTTCTTGGTTGTGAGAACCATGACCTAGCAATGGTGCTTAAACATTGAGTTTGATTTGCTGTAAAATACTCTTGGGTAGTTCTCAGATTGATGCTAGCATATTGCATCCGGGTAGGCAATCGAAAAACACTAGCAATAGAGGCAAGATCTAGACGAATAATTAATTTATTGTTTGATGAAATAACTTCTCTAGTATTTAGATGATAAGGCTT
Organism: Cupressus sempervirens; assembly: GCA_028749045.1. NCBI lineage: Eukaryota > Viridiplantae > Streptophyta > Pinopsida > Cupressales > Cupressaceae > Cupressus > Cupressus sempervirens. The sequence goes on from CM053786.1 coordinate 889,257,819, forward strand.
CATGCACTCCAATACCAAGTTTGGGCTCTATGCTGAAATGGAGTGTCCACCTACTTGGGCTAAGCTACTTTCTCATATCCTTCTGGCTAATGGAGTCCTTTCTTCATTTACAAGAGATGACCAGAAGTCTTGAAGGCAGACATTTCCTAAAATGGTATCACCGACATTCGAAAGCATACTTTTTAAAATAGGAGCATAATTCGGCCTCTGATACTTGTACTTCATGATTGATTATCAATCTTTCTTTCAAATACGGTGGATGCCTTCAACCCCGCACTGCATCCTTTATTTCCAGCTAAATTTGAGTGATGTAGTCAGTGAAGCTTCCAAGGCTACAGGTTAGGAGCGAGCATTTCATTTTGTTAAGCATTTTGCATGCTTCCCTAGCACTCTATATGTTCTGTTCATGCTCACCACCCTTTTAAAAAAAATTTGACACTATGTCAAACAAGTTAAGAGCAATTTCATGTATTGCAAACATTCTACCATAAAAGCTCTTAAGAAGCCTTCCCTGTCGGCACCTTCAAGGTTGAGATCTTGCAATAGAATGAATAGGTGACATATAAATATTTTAAGAAATCGCAGGCTCAATTTCCTTTTCTTTAAACTATCTTCACCCTGCTAGCTTAAAGATGATAATGCACTCTTTTGTGCATGCTGCGGTAATCAAAAAATCCATTGTGAATGTATTATATGTAGTCTCATTATCAATGAGTGTACAACATCAATGAGTGTGCAGCGATCAAAGGAGAATTATAAAACATTTTCGGTTCACCCATGCAATATGCGAGAAGTATTTTACAATATCATTTATCTTGTTCACGTGGATGAGAACAACCGTTTCTCTAAACAGGTCATAGCACTTTGAGAGACCAACTTTGTCCAGGATAGTGTGTGATAATGGTCATGATATCATCCTGGTGGTATTTTCGGTAGTGTTGGCGAGTTGATATATATACATGTATCACTATCTATCTACAGGTTATATAGATGCATGCCACAGAATCCAACTTCCTAGCATGGATAGCTTGTCTATGAGTTCTACAATAATATATGGGTATGACTTTGCCTTCTCAAAACAAAACTTCGCATACATCAACCCACATATCACTGCATCTTGTACATATTATACTCCAAGAAAATCTACTACGAATTATTTTGCTGTTGCAGATTGGTGCTGAGGATTAGTTTTGATGTTTCCCACTAGTTGAGGTCCTCTGATAGGTAAATCTGGTGCAATTGCTTTTAGACCATACCCAACAAGTTCAAATAGAAAGGGCTTAGTCTCCAAGTATTCTAAATTTAGAGGGAATCCTACTAAATCTACACCCCACTTTGAACTTTCTCTAGTACGAAACTTCCATTTTGCTTGTGTGACTTCTCATAGAAGAATTGAAAACAAGTTAGAGAGATTTTCAAACAGGTTAGTAAACATCTCGAAGAGGTTAAGAAATATATATTTTGGGAGATGTTAATTAACCCACTCCAAAATGCGTGTTTTGAAAGTTATCATTAACCTCTTGAGAGGTTAAGAAAAATGCATTTTTGGAGTGGTTAATCAACCTACTCCAAAATGCGCAATTTGAGAGTTATCATTAACCTTCTGAGAGGTTAATGGTTAATGATAGACTCGAAAACACGTATTTTGGGGCTCAACATTAACCTACTATAAGTTCGAGCTCAAAAGCCAGATTTTAAAAATTTCAAGAGCTGGGTGGAGCTAAGGATGAACCAGAGACATGAAGATTTAGAAATTCACAACAGTTTGAAGATAAAATGGCCAATTTAAAGCTTGAAACTAGGAAAGTTTCAAAACTTAACCAAGGTTTATAAAATTGAAAGAATTTTATAACCAGGCAACACTATCAAGCCAATTTGTGATCTAACACTACAACTATTCCAACCGCTATGTGTCCAAGTCAGTGTCACATTAACAAGTCAGCTTTGCAAGTTGTATAATATTAAGCCTTTGCATAAATGATTCATTACTACTTTCTATACCTTAGACTATTGAATCTGCAACATCGAGATTTGGATATTAACTCAATATTTGTTTGCTTGGACTAGTGATCTGGACTTCTAAAATTAAATCACCAAACTATGAAGGGACCATTTATTAAAACATGACATCTTTCTGGAACTTTTGAATCTTTGAATCTGCATTTGTGAACTTGCACTTGGACAGATGGTTTGCATATCGAACTTTGGTTTATAGAATTTGCAAGCTCAATTTTGAACTTTGAACTTCAACTGTAAATCCAAAAATCGTGACTCTAATTCTAAACCCATACCCTTTGAATTGACAGAGCTTAGAGAATAAAACTACATTGATAATCATACCTTTGAACCAACATTTGAGCCTTGAACTAAAACTTGACAATGAATTTGAACTCAGTTTTGAACTGACGGATCTTGAAAATGGTTTTGAACTTGGTACCTTCAACATCATATTTTTGAAGCCAAAATTTTCTCTTTTGTATTGAAGAAAACCACCTTGAAACCTAAATTTTGATATGAAATTTGGGATGGCAAATTTGCATGTCAAAAACCTTGAACTCAAAGCTTGTGGTGTGGAAAGACTTTCAAACCAATGCAACCAAATTTTGAACCTTTAAAAAATTGAAGCTTGAACTTTGATTCTACAAACTCGAACTTGAACTCTTACTCATTGAACTCAATTTCAAACTTTAAACTTGAACCTCTGAACTTCGAGGTTCAAAGTTCAGGTTCAAGATATCTCCAAAAAATTGCCTTCTACACAAGTCACAGTCTACAAAATCATCATTAGTAGTAAAAACCAACCAAAGATTCCTTCCATGGAGTTGATTTGGAAGTCTAAAATGCGGGTGCTAAAAGCACTATAACACCATTCATTAGGTGCTTCAACTAGGGCTTATTCAATGAAGATATAAGATTATGATAGATAAAACTATTGTTGCAATGACTTGTTCACTAGTCAGTAAGTTTATTATACCTAGACCTAATGTTAATTAAGTTTGTTAATGTGTATCTCAAAGTTTGAAGGGGAAAGGTCAAGTCATTTTTTCTCCTGTCGAGAAATTATTTTTTCCCTTTTTCTTCACATGCAAAGAGGATTTGTTGGAATCCCTAGTAGGAGCTTCATGGATGCTTAACAAGGCACCTTTGGCTCTTAAACATTGGGAACTTGAATTTTCACTCTTGATTTGGCTTTTGATGAGGTGCATGAATAGTTAAGTCTTATTAGTTTTCCATTAGAATTTTGGGATGAAAATTTAGTAGACATATTGCTTCCTATTTTTAAAAGATGGCTATGGTTGATTATTTTTTACATATTCTAAGAATATTATTGTATACTAGGCTATATGTTAATGTTTCACATTCTACCAACATCCTAGATATTATTACTCTTAAATCTAATTTGGGAGATTACCCACAAGTTTTGGAGTTTGAGTCCAATCCCTTTTCCTATTTTTACCATAAAAGTATAGGTCATTAGGATAAATCTTTTCCCTCTAAGGCTAAGCCCAAATCTACTCAACCTAGAATAAACTTTGGAAGGAAAAGATTGGTTCTATGAATACAATTGAGTTAGGGTATAAAGGGGATGTTGTAAGCATGGTTTCTCCCATGTCTGAGGATTTGTAGGTTTATGTTCACTTGAAGGAATGGGATCTACATCTTGTGTTACCTCAACTACAAGGTGACTCAACATATGCTAGTGATTCATGGGATTGTGTCTCATGAAGAGTTTTGCATCCTAATGCATTTGTGAATATTTCAAAATTGCACTTATATTCCCTAGATAGAATGCCCCAATGAGGAGAGATTTATATCTTCAAGGAAGGGTTATAGAATCAATACTAAGTTATACATGAATCAACTAGGTGAATGCTAAGTTCTTAGGATTTGATGCTACAAGAGGCCAACATGGAGGAATTGGACAATTTATCATTACAAGCTAGTGAATAATCTATTGACAAAGATTTAGTTGATTGTGTGGAGATGTGGTACTCCATAGGAGTAGAGGGATATATCAAAATCCCCTTGGAAATTGTGCAATATAGAATTAGAAGAATGATGAATATTCATTCTCCAATGAGATCTAACTAAATTAGAACAAATTTTGATTGCAGTACACTCCCAAGGGAGTTGAGATGCCTTGATCTAAAACATTTAGACCAAGGTGAACATGGTAGAGGTTGTAGATGAAGTTCAAAGGAACTTGTTGGGCATGGGGATATTTTGATCCCCCAACAATCCAAATGAAGATTATATCATGGAATAATATGTGGTTAAATTAAACCTATAAGCATGTTCCCCTATCAAATCTAGTCTAAGATCACAAACTAGGTATTTTTTTCATGGGTTCTTTTTTGTTTCAAAATCTTTCCAATTTATCACTGGTCTTGAGCTAGAAGATTATTCCAAAATTCAATATTTTCTTTTTTCTTGAAGGTTAGAGAAAACTCTTAACATTGGATAATATTTCAATAGATGCTTCTTGTGTCTTAAAAATGTTTATGAGGCTTTCCACATTTTTGTTATCTTAGTTTTGCTGAGAGATATGGGTTTTCATAATTATTCTTTGGTCTATTTCTTTGAATTTTGTAACTTTTTTACTGAATGTTGGCTTTAGTGAAAACCTCCTTTATTTATTCACTCTCTAACGCTTCTTTGGGATCTATTGTTACCCCATGCTGCCTAACATTTATGGATGAAGATGACTCACCATATATTTTCAGATCAAATTTTCTCAATAGATGTGGTAATTCACAAAATTCAGCTAGATATTAAGGAAAATATCTAGGGGGTTTGTGACCACATTCATTCTTTTCTTCCATCTTTTAGTTTTCTCCTCTAATGAGTTCAATATTTCTCAAGCTTGGAATTTCAATAGGAATATTTCTAGTCACTTCTAACTAGAAGAAATTGGTTGGATATCATATGGAAATCTTCCCCTTCAAATTTATTTGAATTTAGCACAAATTGGCTAACAAAGGAAAATACTCTACCTCTAGGATGTGGGGTAGTGATTCCAAACCATACATGTAAATTTGTTTTGACAATGACTCTTCCTTTAGGAAGCTAGATGAACCATATCACCAAGGAATTTTGATTGAGAGTGGCTACCTTACCAATAATGTGATTTTTAATCATCTTTGCTTGTGTTGGGACTTTTAGTATTGTATCCCTATGGATCTAATGTGTCTTCTGTAATGATCCCATCTTTTAGCCTTCATGTTCTCCAAAATCCAAGTGGAGGATAAGAAAAATTAAAGTCATCCAATTAAAAATTAAAAGGTGACTTTGTATTAAAAGCTTTTAGGGTATGTATTAATTATTGGAAGGATGGAAACCTCTCGTGATTTAATTAATTATTGCTAGGGACGAATTTCTAGGGTATGCATTAATTATTGGAAGGAGGAAGCTTCTAGCTCTTGCAATTATTAATGTTTAGTTCATTTCAGAAGGATGAAGAAAAGAATAAATAGGGCTGAAAGTTTCATTGCTGATCATCGGATGATTATGACTTGCATTTGATAAGAGCTTGGATGTGTGAATCACACTACTTTTGGCAATAGAGGACGTTCATTCTCTGTTGTAACATTCTAGACGTCATTCCCTTAGGGTTTGGCCTTTGGAATACATCTCTTTGTACTTGATTGCGGCATTTTTAGAATTAATATAATTTCAGCAATTGATTCAGCTTTTGGGCATTCCTGGGTGTCCATTACATCTTCTTTGAAATGATGTTTATGAATGTCTCTTTAATACCTAACTTATGATTATTTACCTTATATATGTGAATAAAAAGTAATAGCGAGGATTCTTTATTGGTGGACTGGATGAAATTTCTTTTTCTTTTGTTCATTCCAAACCTAGTGCCATAGACAAATCCTTTTAACACCATGGGATTGATGCCATTATTGATAAGTGGTGTAAAATTATTGAGAATGTTTGGCATACAATATGTACTAATGATTTGACTTGTTGTATTGAGAAATTCCATTTGATAGATGCATTAGAACTAAAGCATCTAATGAGGGCTAGAAGGATGGGGTTTGAGGGGCCCACTGTATGGAGTTGGTCAACAATGAGGAGATAGTCTTAAAGATTTCCAACATGATAACTAGAAGCATTAAATTTTACATGGACAAGAAATCAAGGGTAGGGGCAATCTAGTTCTTATTTCTTCTAGGTGAAAGAGAGAAATTTAAAAAACTACTAATATAGCGTATGACTGTGTTTCTCTATCAGTGCATTAGCAGGATAGTCTTGAGCCGATTATGCAATATTTGGCCTTGATATACCTCATGTGAGGTAGAAGAAAATAAGTAGGGACAAGGATTTGGAGATTCATATTGATCCTATGACTCATGCTAACAAGTTGGGCCCAACTACTCATTCGAGGAGCAAAAGTATGGGTTTGACCCCTTTGAATAGCATTGTTAAGAAGATCAAGGATATCAATGTTGATATCATTAGGAAAAATAATAATACATAATAGATTCTTTATGTTTGTTAGAGGTTAGTTTTCTGCTATATTTTGCTATTGCTTAGTATTTGGGTCCTATCTACTTATGGTGTAGCTTATCATTCAAACAAGACACCTATTTTTGTAATGTATGCTTTTGGGTTTCTAGTTAGTGTAAAATAAATTTTCCTTTATTAGACAAAAAAGTTAAACCCTCATTACCCAAATCTAAGAACCATTATGGGCAATGTTATAACACATCAAATTTATTAGCAAGGGCCATGGCTACACATTTAAATAATTGTAATTGTGTTACTAGGATATTAAATAAATCTAATAATCTACAATGATATAAAAATAACAAAGATTACTTCAAATGTAGGGGTAAAAGTTAAAATTATAATCATACTTGTTTTTGAAATTTAATTATGCTCATTGCTTTATTCAAAAGCTTTTTGAACTCATCTCTTGAGAAATCCTTTCTGCGAGTCATTTCAACTTGATGTTAATTTTAGTATCGAGGGTTTGAGCACTCTCTTGATTTACCTAGTCTGTACACATAAATGATTCATAGATATATTAAGATAAAAATTCAACCACTCAAGGGCATAACTAAATTAATTTATCATACAAATATTCTCATCCTTGATAAAATCTCTAACTAATATAATAAGTAATATACATATACTTTTAACTTTCATAATTAATTTAAAACTACATAAACCTATGAGTCCTCTTAACACATTAAATTTAACAATACCAAAATAGAATTTATTTATAGACATATTAAATGAAATGCAATTATACTTGTTAGCTCAAATCATTAATTAACATAGATTAGATCTAGGATGTGGCTATCCTCCATCCAAATTGTATAGTTGATGAAAATTGTAACATTTGATCTTCATGATCTACATAGTTTGTAGTTGAAAACAAAAAAAAAATTGAAAAATGATCACTACGTTTTCGTGAATCTGAAAAAAAAAAATAAAATTTATTTTGTCTTAAGTACATTTTAAATGGAGATTAGCATGTCCCTTATATCTATACTGATTTTGAATCTACTTGTTAACTAAATCTATTCATATAAATACACTTGCTTTCTTTCTAATTATAATTTTAAAAGGAATCAATTTGAACTTGTTCTATATATAAGCTTGAGGTAAGCGAATCGAAGGTCTACATGGAAAAGCTATATCGATTTATAAAAACCACATTTGAAAATTGCTGGTGCATCTTCTTGAAAGGAGAAGATTTTGAGAAAAACAACGAATATGTTTTAAAAAGTGAAGGCAGCGATATATTTTAAGAAGTCATTTTTCTTCGTTTTACTAAGAAACGACAATTTCCATCAAATCCGGTGGAGATTTATAATTATCACAAAACCATTACACTGAAAGCAACGGTTTTTACAAGGAAGGGAAATAAAATAAAATAGATAAGACTGGTCCTTAAGTACCAATATGCTACCACAAGCATGATCTGTCTTCCTCCATGTTATTAAGCTTGTTTAATTTAGTGTGATGTTGAAGTCATCTTTGTTTGATACTAGTAAGCTTGTTTAATTTAGTGGGTGATATTTAAGTCGTCTGTATTTAATATATCAAAATTAATGATTAAAAGAAAAAGAGGCGACAGACTGCAACCACAAGAAATAAATTTTAATTTTTAAATTTTTATAAGATAACCCAATAACTGCTAGGCTGTGGATTTTTTAATATTAAACCATTCCCTAAAGCTCACATCAAGTGTCGCAAAGAAATAATAAGTCAAATAAAATCAAAACTAGAATGGCGAATACACTCGCAGTAAGGTTGATCTTTCAATTTCCAATGGAACGCATTAATAAGTAGAAAAATAGTCCCGTACCTTGATTGTAGACTGAATGAGAGATAGAAGCTATGATTAGAAAATCTTCAATCAATGAAATGAATCCCAAGCTTTCAAATTTTCTTTTAATCCAAAATTTGGATAGAATGAAAAGTTGATTTCCACTGAAAGAAAGCTTCAACAAAATTCAAAACTATCCTCAATCAGTGACTAGAGATATCGTTGATTTTGTTTCTAAAAAGGTAGAAGTTATGGAAAAAGAACCGAGAAAGTCAAAAATTGGTTTAAAAGCTATCAAACTCAAAAGATTTTCCAAAATAATGGCAAGTTTCTAATTCCAAAATAATTTATCATATTAATTTACCATATTGAAATAAAAAAGTATATCAAGCATAAAAATATACTCCTTTTAAAATTAAGGAAAACATATTAAATTTATTTTGTATATTGAAATAAAATTTTACGTTTTATGATATTCTCCTACATCCTTTAGATATTCTCCTACCCCCATTAGAAAAAGGTATTCAAAAAGGAAGCTCCAACCTTATATAAAACTTATAAAATTATAACATAAATTTATTTGCAATAAACAGTAAGATAGGTATTAAGTATTTCTAGAATTTTCTATTTTAATTAATTAAAAAATAAATTTACTTCTTCCAATTAAGAATTTAAAGAGGTTTTAACTTTAAAATCTAAAAGAGATCTTATAATTTTTTAACAGATGACAACCTTTAATTCAACCTAAACAACAATACCTTGACATACAATATTCTAAAGATAGCCACACCAACTAAATTATTATCAAATAGAAAATAATAAATAATATTTTAAACTATAAAACTAAAAAGAAAAAGAAAAAGAAAAAGGAAAAACATATTGTAAAATCTTTTTAAAATAATTTTAAAATGTCAAAACTTATTATACAACCATTAAAGAAAAAAACCTTACTATTATAAATTTTTTAAATAACTCATAGTTTAGTTGTATTTATTGATTTATCTATGTTTCTTTTCAATTTTATAAATTTTGAAATTTTAAATTACATATTAAGTTACTTTCTTTATGGTAGCTTCTAATTTTAATATAAAATTATTTCAATGATTATGCCCCAACCTATTCTTCACAACAAGGAGTAGGTTAGAGCTTACAATAGGGTAAATATGCCAGAATGATGTACAAACGGGGGTGTAATGGACACTTTTTTTTCTTCTAAAATTAGATAAACCCAAACTTGGCCAAGATATTTGAGGCTCATCCATTCAAAATGACAAGATGTATAAAAGATATAAATTAATACTCTGAATCTAGTTTTAAATACTAGAGTTTTTTAAAAATAGATAAGATTAGGTAAGTCAAACCTTGTGCACATGCAAAATAGTTCCCTTTTTTTTTAGAAAACATAATATAGCTATTTTCATGTGCAACACAAAAGACATAATTATATTCCCTATTTTGTGAATCCCTTTGGTATGATGATTTTTAAGAGTGATATCTAGAAATAGTGTTTTTTATAAAAAAAAAAAAATTATGATGAGTATTTTTTTAATGAATTTTTTGTTTTAAAAATCAAAAGTTGGCCAACCACTAGAATATATATAAGATATCCTAGTTCAAGGGCTCAACTAGGAAATAATCAAGAAGACAACCCAATATCCTTGCCAAATTACAACATAGAAAGAGAGAGAAGATAGAAAATATCCAAGCACACAATTGTTGGCTAGGGATGCATGTTTTTCACAAGACGTAGACTTGGATACACTCCCAAACATAATTTATGAAAAGTTTGACAAGAGAGGAATTGAAACAAATGGACAACACTTTAAGGCTGATTTGTACTAGTTTAGAGCATATTAATTTCTTCAATTTGAGAATCCAGTTTGACATATGGTCTGCTAAAAAAGACTCAAATAAGTTACCATCACAACCATGTTTTCATAAGTAGTCATCCACCTTGTTACCTTGTCTTACCATTTGAGTTATGTCAATATCTTGAAATGAATGAAGTAATAGTCGTATTTGATTCATAATATACTATAACTGACAATTTTGAACAATCTTGAATGTGCATGCATTAATTATCACTAGGGAATCTCCTTTAATGTGGACTTTAGAAAAACCACGCTTCTTTGCCAAAACTAGTTGCTGAAAGAAAGCATGACCCTCTGCCATGTTGTTCTTGCCTAGATTAATGAGAGCTACCTTAACTGCCAATACATTGGCTAACCAATCTATGATGAAAACTCCTATACCTAAAATTCTAGGGTTACCTCTTGATGCTTTCCCAAAATTGATTTTGATAAAATCTCTAAAAGGGGGATGCCACTTGATAATGGACCTATCTTTGGCATGAATGGATTTCTAGTTTGGAACTCATCAAACTAGAATGAAAATGAGTTTCTATTGTTTTAAATTAATATTATCCGAGTGTGAAAAGAAGTGATTCCATTTGATGTTCGATAGAGTAGAGTTAGCTATCTCCAAGATTGAAGTTTCTAGCTATTCCATAACTTGATCAATGGAAGAGACATTTTTCCTAGATTTTTTAATAATGTTTCCACTAGATTGCCCAAACAACTGATGAAGTAATACATTTCCAAATGCAAGAAAAAGAGGTAGAGAATAATAGAGGTGAGGATTCAAAAAAGTCCCAAATCTTGTTTGGGAGGGGTCTGAAAATATTAAGTTTATGGAGGACAAACAACCAATAGGAATGTGAAAATTTGTAGTTAATCAATAGGTTTTCCACCATTTCTACGTATTCCTTGCATTAGATGTAATTGAAAGGATTTGCAATTCCAAACTTTGAGAGTTTGTCACTCATTAATATTTTCTTCCTGGGGGCTAACCAAGAAAAGCATCCTACTTTAGGGAGGACTATGGGTTCCAACACAAAAAATATGCTTTGCTCTTATGATTTCTATTTTTAATCTACTAGAGGGCCCTATATCTTTCCTTGATTGAGTACTTTCTATCCTTAGAGGCTACAAAAATTAGTTTGTCCTCTTGGTTTGATAAGAAAATAGACCATTTTTAAAGAATATTAAGGAGGATGGATTGATGGTCACTGAGAATAAATGTCGATGGGTCCTTCCAAACTACTTATCTTTAGGAGATTTCCACAACCAATACATTGTCCAGCAAATAATAACCCAAGAGTTGATCGAAATGGTGATGACATCTTCATATTGATATGATTAGGAGAGAGGAGGGAGGCTATTCCATGAATCTGACCAACATTTGACATTACAACCATTGTTTACTTCCCAATATATGTACTTGACAACAAGGTCTCTAGAATTAACCATGAAGTTGCACATTTGTGATCCCTTAGGAGGGTAAAGAATGGAGAAGATTTGAGAAGGATTCCTATCATCCAAGTATTTTCCAAACAAGCTTTCCTTGAAAAGATTTGTTTTTGTGGGCAAGATTATGCAATTCATTACCCCCATGTATTTTTTCTTGAGCCATATCTTCTAGAGATATGAGAGGAATCTTCTTATTTTCAAACATTTTACTTTTCAAAAGGAAATATTGGATGAGTTTCTCTATTTTTTAGATGATTTTTGTAGGGGATTTGAGGAATGACAAATAGTAGTTCAATTGTAGTTAGTACTAATTTTATGAGTAGAAATTTCCCAGAGAGTGACAACCATCTAACATTCCAAGTTGAAGTCCTATCCTAAATTCTATCCACCACAGTAGTCCAATAGGTAGCTTTATTGCCCCCCACAAAGAAGGAAATCCCTAGGTAATAATAGAGGAGTTTGTCAATTGCAAAATCCAAGATCTTAACAAACTTATATGATATGCTCATGTTGGTATTGAAGAAGAACATTTGGATTTATTGACATTGATCTTTTGGCCTAAAACTAAAGTAAACAACTCCAAGGATTTATTTATTTATTTTTCTTCTATGACATAATATTTGTCAAACAAGAGAGTATCATCTACGAAAAAATAATGAGTAACTGACATGGATGTACTTGAAATATGTGCCCCTTTCTAAAGATCATTCTCATAGTCTCTAGAAATGCTTCTACTAAATTCATTTGCCATGGTAATAAAGAGGACTAGGGATAATGGATTACCCTACCTTACCCCTCGAGAAGAAGAGAAGAACCTTGCTAGTTGATCATTGATAAGCACTAAAAACCAAATCCCTACAACACAATATTTGATACATTTACACCACTTATTTCCAAATCCAAATTTGGAAAGAGCTTTGAACATAATATTCCAACATACCCTATCATAGCTTTTCATCATGTCTAGTCTAATAACAAAGTTAGATTGTTGATTTGAATGGATGCAATGAAGAACTTCATTGGCTACTAAGTCTCCTTCTCTTGTATCTTGGCCTAGTATAAAGCCTACCTATTCCTAAGAAATAATTAGGGGAATAAGATGTTGAACCCTTAGGTAAATAACCTTGGTGATAATCTTGGATACCAAGTTGAAGAGAGAGATGTGCCTAAAGTCTGCAAATATGTTTGGAGCTACAACTTTTGGGATGAGAGTGATGTTTATTGTACTAAAAATATTTAGCATTGAACCATTTCTTTGAGATTCTTCTATAGTAGCTAATAGATCAACACAAATGACATCCCAACATTTTTGGAGGAATAAGGTTGTAAATCCATCTAGCTCTAGTGCTTTGTTTGAGGGAAAGGAGAAAACCACTTTTCAAGCTTCCCCAAGAGCAAATAAGGCAACCAGCAATTGATTGTCATCATCTAAAACTAATCTTGGAATATAGACATGAAGATGATTAGATGAAGCATCCAAGGATGGGACTAAAGATGAAGGAGACTACAAGTTTATGAAAAAAATTACCCATTCATTTTGACAGAGGGTATAACAAAGGCAACCTTCTTTTGTTTTTCTAATGCACAAATGAATTTAGTTTTTTGTCACCTTCATTAATCCACAACTCTCTTAATTTATGTCTCTAGAACACTTCTTCCTAAATGCAAAGCTCATTCCACTCATCTTGCTGATATCTTTGCTTGTCGTATGAGGCTGCATCTAGCCCATGCTTAATGATGTGTTGGTTAATCTCAACTAGCAACATGCTAACAAATTTTTTCCCCTCAATTTTTTTTTGAAGACTTTGTCATTTCAATCCTTTATCTATAGCTTGATGAATTTTAGCTTCTTTGAAAATTTGAATTTTTTAGTTCTTCTACAAAAGGGAGCTGATCTCCACCATTATTTTAACAAGGAATCAAAGTGTGGGTGTATAAACCACATACTCTTAAATTTAAATGAGGATCCAAATACTTCACACTAAGAAGAGACTATCCAATCAACATTTGAATTTAGTGGAAACTGGTCAGATTCAAATACTAGCAAGATTTTAGAATAAAATGAGGCTTGAAGGTGCTTTTACCTCTAAGAGATGAAGAATCTATCAAGCCTCTCAGTAACTTTTAGAAATCCAACTCTCCTATTTGTCCATGTGAAAGAGACATTTTGTGGAATGACATCTAATAGATAATTGATTTTTGTAAAGTTTGAAAAATATCAAATAGTTCTTGGATGAGGAGAAATACCTCTCTTTTTATGAGCATAAGATAGAATAGCATTAAAATCCCTTCCCCACTATGATTCTATGATCTTTATCTTGTCAAATAATTTGTGACAACTTTGTCTAGAAGTTCCTCTTATTAGAGATGAAAGAAGGGCCATAATCATTTAGTAGCAAGAATGAGAAATCAAATTTCATCATCTTCACTAGTTTCTAGTTGTGATCTTGTCCAATTAGTTGGCCACTTACAGTCATGAGATTCCATGGGGTATGGGGACCATTCAAATCACCCAAATCTTGCATATGAATTGACTTCCAAGATGACCATTTAAAAATAGTTTTAGCATACATTTCACTACAAAACTTGGTCTCTTGTATTATAAAACTATTGACCTTAATAGAATCAAGACATTTCTTGATTCTAATCCTTTTGTCAAAGGTGTTTAAGCCTCTGAAATTCCAAAAAGTGATCTTCATAGAGGACATGAAGAAACCTCTATTCTCCATGTTGGTCACTTTCTCCTTTTTGATCTCCTAGAGATAGTGGATTTACCAGCTAATGTGGACTATATTCCTGGTACTATTTCCTCTAATACCTTATACTCTTAGGTTTTTGAACCCTTGTATTTGGATTTTTGAACTCTACCTTCTTGTAGGATGGAGTTAGTGCTATTGGAAGGGATTGTGAGCAATCAAAGGAGTCAATAGATGTTTGAGACTGATTAAAATTATTTTCATCTTCTTAAAGTGACATAGTGTTTTCTAGAATTTGAATTTGTAGCATACAACAAGGTGCAATTGAATCTTATTGGGGCTTGAATGGGAGAATTCTTTCTTCCTAGATGACTTGATGAAAAGAATCATCCATCTCAGAATTAAGCACATCATTACCTAAGGAAAAATTTGAGTGAATTTTTAGTAGAGGATGAAAAGATTGTGGGCATGAAGCTATATCTTGCCCTTGATCAATATTGCACTTGGCCTTGTTAAATTTGATATTATCCAAAGCTTTGAGGGAATTTCCATAAACTCATACCCCATTAATAGATGAGCACAAGAAAACTTCACTCTTTGATGGGCATGCCTCATCAAGCATGATAACTCCTTCTTCTACTACAATTTAACTAATCATGGAGAGAACTAGTGAATATAACATATCATTATCTATATTTTTAAGTTTTAACTCAAATATTTGCCCTTGTCTAAGGAAGTACTCAATCAAGACATCAATTGGTTTTTCTTGAAAGATGAGATCATGCACTAAATAGTATCTCTCTTCCAAATGGGTGTCTACAATAGTAGGTATATTAGTGTCAAGTGAGCAGAAAGATAAAATGTCAAATTTGGTTGTATAAGAGAGAAAATATAATTAAGAGCCTAGAGAAATTTATGCATCATTGAAAAGCAATAATTTATGGTTTCACTTGTCTCATCCTATAGATAGAAATCCTGGTGTTTAGTCAAGGATAAATCCATTTTCTCATGGAATAAAAACCTCAAGGAGTCAAACTTCACCTAAATGTGATGTTTCTTGACTAAACACCTATATAGATATGATATGTGATCCTCACATATTACGATTTACATCATTTCCTATGATTGATAGAGTGAGGTAAGGTGCCTAACTTGATGCTAAAAACTATGAACTATGCTTTCTTCTTGATTCAAAACTTGCCATGCCCAAATTACCCATTTTCATCTAATGTCTATAGCCTTTGAGATAAGCTTTGATATATATTTAAGGACACAAACTCTGGTCCATCAATGATGGTTTTCAAA